>APFE030650962.1:76724-184291 GCA_000404065.3 Pinus taeda
AAATTAAATTCAAGTAGCATTTACATTCTCCAATTTCATTTCATATATGGAGGGAAATGCACTCTTTGCATAGTGTTGAAACTTGAGAATCATTTTTCATTAACGTTATGACTTCGGTTCATTTTTCTTTTTATCGGCCTCTTATTCTTGTCCTTTCAACTTTAGTCATCCACCGGGATCATTTTTCTTTTTACCGGCATCTTATTCTTGTCCTCTCAACTTCAGCCATCCACCGACACCGACGTTCTGCATGTTTAAAGCTTAAAACGAATCTGAAAGCATTAATGACAATGCCCATGTTTAGAGCTGAACGAATTGGAAAACGATAAAGCAGTTTCCTCTCATTCATCAGCCCGTACCAGTACCAAAGCCATGAGATTTTCTTTTTGAAGACAATATGTACAATTTATGTAATCTTTCTTCGCAAGAACGGGCAGTCCTCGAAACTTGAGAATCTTCTTTCATAAGCATTTGAGGGTGCATGTGAACTAAGATTTGATGATTAAACTGTCCTCCTATTAATTTTTTTCCTTTATACTGTGGATCATGATTCCCTATTTCACTCGGGGAAGAAAAGAAAAAATAAAATTCATCATTAAAGAACAACCATGTACTGTGTTTTTCATCATATAAAAGAACCACCAGGTAGTGTGTTACTGTGTTATTGATCATATGTATGAAAAGATCTCAAAACTATTTGTCGGCCCCTACCTGGCACATACATGCTACATTGAATCGTTAGTTACTCTCTCTATTCTCTCTTTTTTGTTCCTTCCTTATATGTGGCGTTTCCAACAAATAATTGAGATATATTTAAAAAGATTTTCCAAATAACAGAGATATATCTAGATAGGCATTTTCAAATAATATATATATATATATATATATATATAGCACGTTTACATTCTCCTTCGAAAAACAACTCTTACCAAAAATAATTTAGATAGGAAAACCCATAGAGAATATTGGCCATTATACAATGTATATTGAATCTTCATAGAGTTATAAATGGAAGTTTTTTTTATTGATAACAAAAGAAAAAAATAATTCGAGTTTTAATTTTCATGCATATACAATTAACCGTGATCTATAGATTGTGATGCTCTTCTATTGAGGTTTTTGTGCCCGCGGTTAGGGTTAGGGAAAATCTTACACAGAACAGTTAGTTGTCGATCAATAGTCAACCGAACAGAACAGAGGTTGGAGCTTTCGGTTGTGGTGAACGGGGAGCTGCAACTTTACCAAGACCTTTCAGTACCTATCAGTGAGCCTAGAATTTTTGGTAGAGGAATGTGCCCTCACTGATGAGATGGATGAGGAGTTAGTCGATTATTCCTCCGATCCATTAGAACCGGTGTCCATTTGGACAAAACCTCCACATCAGCCTCCCGGCATGGAGCAACCGAGGATCGTCTGGCTCACCGGTGCATCAGGTAGTCCCTTCAAGGTCTCCATCGGTACAGGTTTTTGGCATCTCATTGCCACTCAGAATTGAAACCCTATTTTCGACTGTTTGGCAACTTTCGCAAGGGTTTCACTGTGAAGAGTTCCCAGAGACACAAGCATGAGACGCGGGTTAGACTCAAACAGAGATCACAGTTCTCTTCTCGTCAACTCTGTGATTCCTGGATGTTTGTTTAAACCCTAGGTCGATGGAGGAAAGGGAGGAGGGCTTATCCAATGGTGAAGGCACATAAAGGGAGTTGGCATATCCTAACGACCAAAATCCAAAATTTTCAAGTGGGATAGACGTCGCTACCACTTCAAGAGGGTTAGGATGTTCATCAATGCCTCAAGTCTCTAGTTTATTTGAGGGTTATGTAAATCATGTACCAATTCCTAGCCGGTCTGAAGTTAGGGCAAGCAGGGGTGACGATAACTTGCCCAAGGAACTTGGAAGTGCGGACACAAGAGATCCTCAGCCGAGGGGGAAGAAATCAAAAGCCACAAAATGAAAGGAAAGAGGGAGGAAACTGGTGCTCGGGGAGGGCATAAAACTTGGTGAATTTATGGGCATGTATAACAAAATGCTTGTGGGTAGGGTTCGGGGCTGCAACTACTCATTGGTTCACTTCAAGAAATGGGTAGTGGAGGTTTGGGGGTAGGTTCTGGATGTTCTGCCCTCGGTGGCTATCATGACCAGAGGTTGGTTCGCACTCAATTTCTCAAACCCGACACATTCTTAGTTGGTTCTCACGAAATTCTGGCATATAAAGATGGCCCCTATACTGTTGAAGAGATGGTCCCCTTTATTTGATCTCAAGCGTGAGCATTTGGGAGCTAGACCAATATGGATAAGAGTTCCGGGCTTGCCGCTGCAATTCTGGATTGAAGACGTCTTTAGGTGAATTGGGGATGATTTGGGGACTTTTTTAAATTATGATAAATCATTTGTTGAGACAGGAAAGATGACATTTGCTTGAATCCTGATTCATCTTGACACCAAGGAGGGATTGGTGGAAAGCTTGATGCTTCAAAGCCACGGTTTCTCCATATTATAGAAGCTGGATTACAAAGGTGTTCCATTTAGGTGTAGAAGGTGTCATGAAATCAGACATTGGTACAAAGAATGCCCATTATTGGCAAAGGAAATGATGGTGGAGGATAAAGAGGGTGGAAAGGATGATGACTGCAAATTCAGCTCGCAGGAACCTCTTAAGGAATCTGCCTCCCAGTACAAAGGGTCGGTACAATCAGCCGGTCGAAAAGCGCAAATCCCAGGAGGACCTCCTTCAACACCTTCAGTCATCACCCGAGCTCATGCAACATCATCCTTGGCAGCTCCAAGTACTTCTCTTCTCCCCCCCCCTCAAAACCATTTACTTCCTATCATGATGATTTTATCTCCTCTGTTGCATTTTCTTTTATGAATGATAGGATATCATCTACTTGTCATTTAACCTTTGTTGCATGCCCCATGGTTTTGCCCCCTAATTGTTGTCCAGCTCCCTTCCCCGTTGTATCAATCTTAACCATAGCGTCTTTGCCCCTGATGAAGGAGTCCTCATTAGAGTCCTATGTTAGTCACAGATACAATTTGCGCTCCTTAGGCAAGCAACCCATAGGTCCTGATGGGGGTTTAGGTATTTCATCGTCTCCCAAGGTTGTTAGATTTGGTAGATATAAATAGTCGCAAATGTCCAAAGCTATCCATAAGGCTAGTTTAGATGTTGCCGAAGGAAGGAAACTTTATATTGACATGGTTCTTAGAGTAAGAAGCAACCCGGATTTGGTTACCAAATGAAGTGGTTATCCTTCAATTGCAGAGAGTTGGCTAGCCCTAATAGAAAATCAACCCTTAGACGATTAATCTCATCTAAAAAATTGGATGTACTCTTTTTTAGGAGACATTAGCGAAAAGCGAGCAAATTGTCTTAATTCTCGAAGCAATGAATCTCGAGTGGATTTTCCATACCCCTAGATGTAAAAGGGTGTTCGAGAGGTTTGGCTATGGGGAGTAATGGTAGAACTATGAAATTTCTGAATGTTTGGGGTTAGGAGGGTGTGCTCAATGCTGACGTATTATCAGAAGAGTCTGGCTTGGAATTTTGGTTGATAAATATTTATGGCCCATGTCACAACACAAAGGCATTCTGGGAGGTTCTCACGGGTGCGACTTTGATGCAAGCGAACAATTTAATCCTACGGGGCGATTTAAACTTTTCCCTGGGTCTTGGAGAATCCTAGGGACATAACACGCAAGTAGACTCACTCTCTAAATTTTTTGAACAAATGATTAAAACCAATAAACTCATCAATATTGAATCTGTGCGTTCTCTGCCTACTTGGAGAAATTGAAGAATAAGCAATGCCTCTTTGGCCAGGCGCTTAGATAGATTTCTCATTAAAGATCCCTGATGGAACAGTTCAACCTAGTTAGACAGTGGGTTGGCTCGGGGGTATATCTAATCACTCCCCTGTTTTTTTGGAAGTTTCTAGAAGGACCCCTAAACCGCGTGCTCCATTCAAGTTCAAGTCAATCTGGCTAGGAAATGTAGATTATCACGGGTTGGTTAAATCAAAGTGGCATGTATGGAATATTTTTGTTAATATCTCACCAACTAAGCATCTCGCACAAAACCTTCATCGTATAAAAAAAGGACGATTGAATGGGCAAAGGTAAAGAAGATAAAATATGAGGAAGCCCTCAGTAAAATTGAAGACGAATTAGCTAACTTAGAGGATCCCTCTAATGGTGGTTTTGTATCATTGGAATCGAAACAATGTGTTGCACAGCTTGAGGCAGACAAAATCAAGGTGTTAAGGGATAGAGAAGAAACATGTAGACTTAGAAGCAGAGCTATATGGATGCAATCTCGAGATGATAACACCAAATTTTTCTAGAAGTTTTCAAGAGGAAGAAAATCTATTAACACCATATGGTCCCTTCAGGATGAGGATGGTAATCCAACTCAAAAATTTAGAAGTCTAGCCAACCTTGGCATTCAACACGTCAACAATCTGTTTAAAGCCTAGCAAGAGGCCACTCTAACTGAAATCATCAAGGTGGCTAGCCTTTTCCCTCGATTTGTCAATGAAGAAGATAATGAAGACCTATTCGCTTCGGTTACAATGGGTGAACTAGAAGCAATTTTGAAGTGGTTCAGGAACGATAAGAGTCCTGGTCTGGATGGGTGGCCGGTTGAATTCTACCTCACTTTCTTCGAATTAATAGGGAACGATCGTCTAAGTGTAATTGAAGACTATAGGAAGAATGGGAGAATGTATGAGGCTTTTAATTCTACCTTCATTGCTTTGATTCCAAAATCTGGTAATCCTTTCAACTACAATGATTTTAAGCATATATCGTTGTGTAACCGTTTATATAAAATCATAGCCAAAATCATTGCTAACATAATCAAGCCTATTTTATCCTAGCACATCTGCTTGGAACAATTTTCCTTTTTGGAAAATAAGCAGATCCACGAAACCATAGGTATTGCTCAGGAGGGCCTTCATTCCATCGAGGTTAAGAAACTCAAAGGTATGATTATGAAAATTGATTTATCAAAAGCTTTTGATACGACAAGCTGATTGTATCTTCGGATGTTATTGACTCATGTGGGTTTCCACAATAATTTTATGAATTGGATTATGTGTTGTGCATCCTCGGTCTCTTGTAGCATTCCGATCAATGGATTGGCTTCAAATTTCTTTCATGTTGAAAGGGGCCTCAAACAAGGATGTCCATTATCCCCTTTACTCTTTCTGTTAGTTATGGAAGGATTGAGCAAACTTATAATTGCAGATAGGGAGCGTGGGAGATTTAAATGCATCAAGATTGCAACTAACATAACTCTGTCTCACCTTCTATTTGTTGATAATTTCCTCATTTTTATGAATGGAGCTATTAGTGACTCATCTGTGTTTTCCGACATTCTGAATATCAAGATAGGGTGATTATTATATACACATTTTCAAATTATGTGACTTAAAAACATCGTGGATAACTAATTCGATGGTTCTTCTATGATCATAATTTCCTATCCATCACTTTCGTTTTGTTACATGGCTTCAACACAACCATGAAAAAATCACTTAAAAAATAAATAAAGCAGATTTGCATTATGCGCATGCTCTTTACATACACACTAGTTTTATCCCTCAAGGCACAGACTTCCTACTACGCAACCATCTTGATTTAAATGGGAGAAGGTATTGCTTCAACAAATTTCAAATATCTTGGAAATGTTTCATCTTTTTTTCCTTTCTTTTGTAAGCTTGGTAGGACTCTCCAATTTTCGAGTTTACATGTCCATCGTTCACCCCACAACAGGGGAGGGTAGCACAAGATTCAAACCGAAGATCTCTTGTTTGGTAAGACTTCATTCTACGGCCATCGCCACTCAAGCTACTCCAAAGACACTAAAAATGTTTCACCTTTAATTTCAAAAATTATTTAACTTAAATAATATTTAATTTAATCAAATAAATTAAAAAAATTAAAACAATAATAATAATTAAATTAAATTCAAGTAGCGTTTACATTCTCCAATTTCATTTCATATATGGAGGGAAATGCACTCTTTGCACAGTGGATGACCGACTCCCTCAACCCATGAACGTGCACTTTATTGTTGCGTTCATATCATTTGCGTGGAATTATTTCATATCGGGCATGCTATTCTTTTCCTGAAAGCTCGGCCATCCGCTAACGCTGTACATGTTTGAAGCGAAACGCATGGGAAGAAGATAAAGCATTTCTTTTGTGGGTCAGTAGCTTGTCAAAGCCATGGCCCTTTTTTTTTTTTGTTAAATATCAATATCAATGCATAATCGCTTCTTTTTACATAAATGTTATGCTTTGTATTTATATTCTGTCTCGAAATTTATAATGTAGGTTATATAAGTATTCTTGATGGCTATGTAAATTAGATATTTTATATGCACATCTTTAATGGAAATCGATGTTGCATATCAATTTTTTTTTTTTTTTTCGATTTTGGTTTTTATATTATTGATATTTATATGATATTAATAATACTTATTAATGTTAGTTATTATTTTGATTTTTTAACTATTTAATTATGATAATTGAAAATTTCCAAACCATTATTAGTAGAAGATCAAGTTAGGGATTTAAAATATTAGTATTAAATAAAATAGTGTTAAAATGAGAAGGAACATGTCAACATTTAAATTTCTCAATTAAAGACATTTTAAAGGTTTTGAGATTAAAATAAAGTGATGAAAATGCATGTGCATGGTATACATATGTTTCCTAGCCCAACCTTAAATTTTGTGTTTTCTATTGATCTTTTTAGAAACGATTTTTTGCTATTGACCTTATTATGTAGAGAGGTTATTTTTATTTTTCAATATGCATAGAGGTTCTTTTCATTTTTCTTTAATTGCTATGGACCTTATTATGCAGAGAGGTTCTTTTCTTTTCTTTTCTTTTATTATGTAGAGAGGTTCTTTTCATTTTTCAAAAATTTATAGGGCTCAAGGCTTGGTCCACCATGTTAACTTTTCCAACCTACAATTGCCCAAGGGTAGTGTCCATTTTCTTCAATTGCTATTTTAATTCATTTTTATTATGCAGAGAGGTTCTTTTCATTTTTCAAAATTTTATAGGGCTCAAGGCGTGCTCCACCAGGTTAACTTTTCCAATCAACAGTGACCCAAGGGTAGTGCCCATTTTCTTCAATTGCTATCGACCTTATTATGCAGAGAGGTTCTTTTCATTTTTCTTATTATGCAGAAACCCAAGGGTAGTGTAGTGTCCATTTTCTTCAATTGCTATTGACCTTATTATGCAGAGAGGTCCTTTTCATTTTTATTATGCAAAGAGGTTCTTTTTATTTTTCAATAGACCTTATTATGCAGAGAGGTTTTTTTAATTTTTCAAAATTTTATAGGGCTTAATTAATTTTTCAATTGACCTTATTATGTCCTTTTCATTTTTATTATGCAGAGATGTTCTTTTAATTTTTCAAAATTTTATAGGGCTTAATTAATTTTTCAATCAACCTTATTATGTAGAGAGATCCTTTTAATTTTCATTTTGGGTTCTTTTAATTTATTTTCATTTTTATTATGCAGAGAAGTTCTTTTAATTTTTATAGGGCTCAAAGCCTTGTCCACCGGGCTAACTTTTCAAATCAAGAGTCAGCCAAAGGTAATGTCTAAGTGTCCAAACAACACTTACCCAAGGGCAGATTTGTTTTGTAATTAAGGGTGAAAGCAACAACCCATCACAATGATCCAAAAATGGAAAAAAATAGATTCATTGGTGAGACATCAGCGTAAATGGTTAACAAAGGCTGGCATCCAAAAGTCATTGCATATAGTGTCATATTGAAGGTTATTGCCAATAAGAAATGCTAGAAAGGGAGAATTCCATGTAATAATGGATAGGGAAAAGTGGTTAGTGCACAATAAATTCTCTTTTAATATATTGATTAATGAGCAACGCAAGAGCGAGATATGTAGGAGGCCTGAAGGTTGCGAAACGACATACCTTGACTCAATTTTTAGCTTGATATTGTTACATTTTATACACTTCACAAAAGCAGTGAGGAAGATGGTACTTATTTTGTTGCAATAAGGCATCTTTTCATTAGAGAATAGCCCAGGGAACAATAATTTCAATGGTAAAAGATTTCCAGGAAAATGATTTCATTGAAACCGGTTATCACCAAATAATGACCATCGTTGGTTGTGCCACCCCTCACAACACATTCCAAAAACCACCATACGGGATAGCATGATTGTTTCAAGTTTTCACAAAAGTGTTAATGGTTTTGCTGACGTATATCTAATGAAGAATGGGACCCATATACAATTTTCAATCACCACTGAATACAATGTACCTCCAAACTCATCTCCAACATAAAATCTAGCAAGCTGAGCCCACAACAACTTCATTATTGAGTTGTTTTTAGTGTGAATTTTTGGAACTTTTTCTGGTGGATTTTCTGGTCTAATTTCTTTAAAATCTAGTAATAATTTATTGAAATCACATGTTTTATGGGTAATCCCTGCACAATCAAAGTGCATTAGGAGGTGCTGAATCCATATATACAGTAAAAAAACTAGTTTAAATAACACAAATCGAGATTTCACCTCAAAATTTTCCGCTAGTTTCCAACACCGAAAATCCAAAAAGTCTCACTAAAGACAACTCCTTTATAGATTATTGAGGTCACTCGCTTGACATTATTCATCCATTTAAACTAAAAACCTGAAAGAAATCTTGTAAATGTTTGTGAAAATGTATATTGTAATGTTTGATATATATATCTATAATATATATATATATATATATATATATATATATATATATATATATATATAGTATACTATTATATATATATATGTATTGTATATTATATATATAAACCATTTTATAAAACAAAACAATTTTGTAACTAAGAAAGAATTAGTTTCATAATTGATTTTTGACAATTAGGCTAGAACAGAGATAAAAGTTTGAAACAAATATTTTGAAAGGGTTCGGAGCCTACAAAATTAGGAGAATATGTAACGAAGAAATCTCTCAAGAAACTAGTAATAAAAACCAGTTTTCATTCTAGCATTGGGTATTTAATGTTGTATCATCATTTCGTCGATGTTTTCTTTTACTAGTATGAGTGTAATGTAACAACGAATCTTTGTAAGCTATGATTGTGAATTTACCTTGAATGGTAATCACTTTTCTGATATGAAAAGTCTTAATAGGCACTCCACCATGCTGAGAATTCCTTCATACTTCTCAGTCTTTCACTATTCTTTCTATAGAAGTTTGAATTTAAATTCTTAATTGCCTGGGTTTAAACTTTGTCTTCTTTAGTTTTCTTCTAAACCATTCTTTAGTTCAGAGACCCTGCAACCATCAATTTTTTTTGCCATTTTGGTTTTGAAGGCTAGGGTCTCGAATTATATCATTCATTGCAATATTTCATGGTCTATCCCTCCAACCACATATTTTAAAGTTTTCATCAATCTTTGTGGATGTCTTGGGCACTAGTTTTCTCATAGCTAGGAACTATCTCCGGTGTTACAAACCCATCTAAGTGGGTCCTGCCTTAACTTCCTCACGTCAAAATAATCTTTTTCGTAGAGGATTTGGCTCTTCCACTAGTCAATACATGGGACCTAACTAACCTTGAGCCACTCCACGCTGTCAACCTTGTCGCGCCAGCCCTATCCTCATCAACCTAATATTTCCCTTTGCGTGAATTCTTATGGGTTTATAGGGTTCTAACCTCCGGGCTTTCATCATCTTGAGCTTCTTTCCAACAGTTGACTCCTCTCACTTACTCCTAGTCATTGATCATGCAATATTCCACTCTTGGTCTCATGTCATGGTCATGTGGCTAGCAAATTAACTTTTAAATTGACCCTTGTGTGCCTGATACATTCATCCAATTTCCTGGATAAGGCTATGAGGCTGAGGATATGGGCTAAGGTATTTCTCTGACTCTGCACTTTGTGCCATTTTTGAATGCTCCTATACACCATGACACCATGTTGAATGCTCCTATAGAGGGTTATATCTTTCCTTTGGAAGAAAATGATTTTGGGTTAAAGCAACTCGCTAATGATAAAAAATTAAGGACATTAAAGGCTACCAAGATGAAATTTTTAAAATAAGAAACATATCCTCATCCCGCACACAACAAGCTCTTATGGCAACAAAGTAAGGCCTTGCTATACCTTGGAGGTAGATCCTTATTGTGCCTAACTTCAATAGAGAGAATAAAAGCATTCCTTCTAATTATAAGCAATGTAATTTTTAAGGATTTACTCTTTTTCCTATATATAGTATTATAGGTGACTATTCTAGTTTGAAAATACATATGTATAGAATGTAGGTGAATATTCTATAAAAAAACTTGTAATTTACTATTAAAATCATTAATTATTTGGCAAATTTCATCAATTTAATCATATATGTAAAAATAAGCGAATTTCTAGTGAAATTGGTGATTTTTTAATTTTTTTTTTTTTTCAAGAAAATGTCTAAAACATAGTCCATCTTTGAAATTTTATCCCTAAAATTTTTCTTTATTATATGATAATTATGATTAGGCACATTTTAGCCAAGCCGCAAGGGCTTATTGTGGATTAGCCTAAATAGCTTCAAAGCCATGGTAAAAGAGATAAAATTCAAGTTGAGTTTATGGGATATCATTCTATCGTGGACCATCTTCTAATTCTTAAGATAATTGCAAAGGGATGTCACAATAATAAAACTAATCCCTTTTCTTGTTTTGCTGACTTTAGAAAATCTTTTGACAACATGGAAAAGGCTACAGGAGATAATGGTTCATCTCAAGTTGAGGGATATTTTGACAATGTTGTAAAAGAATGTTATTATCAAGCCTAGGGCTATTGAGAGTTGATCAGAAGAAACTAAATACAATACTGGTGTCAAGAAAGGGTATCCCTTATCTCCTACCCTTTTTGGCGTATACATTGATAAGCTAGAAGAGTGTTTGGAAGATGCATATTGTGTTAGATCTATGTTCACTACTATGGTCATAACTCTTATCCTTTATGTTGAAGATATTATTCTTTTGGCAATAAGTGGTTATGATCTTGGCAAGCAACTCAAAATCCTTCAAGATTTATGCTCCAAGATGGATGTGACTATTAATACCAAAAAAACTAATGCCATAATAATTAAATCCAAAAGGATCAATGTGATACTATCATTTATGAGAACAACTCCTCGGAGTAAGTTCCTTTATAAAAATACCTAGGAATCAACATCCATCGTAAGTTCAATTCGAAATTTAGCATTGAGAAAAGGATAAATGGACTATAGGCTTGAAAATAATTGTAGGTTGAGAGATATTTAGTTTTGGGATAGCAAAAAGCTCCTCCTTGAGTGTCTCATGACTCTTTTTATTTTTATATGGAGGCGAGGTTTGGTGTTGCAATATATACAGAGAGTCATGGAGGAAAATTAAATAGATTTAAGAGTAGTTTATAACTTACAACCTTAAGATTAAAAGAAATACTCCACACCATACCCTTCTAATTGAAGCAATAATTTCCCCCATTGAAACTATGGATGTGATTAATGATCTTATATATAAGAAAAAGAAGTACAACATGGACACCAAGAGATTTCCTAAATTTGCTTCTAACTATAGCCAAAATCCCCACCTTCGCCTCAAGCGAGGGTGACATAAGGATGCCTAGTCTTGGTTAGGCTATTGAGAAGTAAAGGAGTAGATCATCTTACAAAATTTGGATAGTATTACAAATTTTGTTACTTGCAAATATAGGGAGAAATTGTGGGGAAATAAAGAGGTAGAAGGAAAAAGGAAAATATGATATTATAAGGAGGAGATGAACCCAAATCTTGAAAACCAAAGTTATCTTTTAGTTACTATTAGTGTTGAAAAGAAAATGAACATTGCCAAGATAAAAACTAATTCTTATAAGATTGATACTAAAATGGGGCATTGGCTAATTCTTCCCATAAAGCCAAACCCTCAATGGTGCACTGAACTCTAGAACTGCTGACGTAAGGCTAAACAAGAAAGGAAATAACCAATGCAATTTCTTCTTTTGGAGGAACAATCCCACCATGTTTAGAAACTTAAGCACCTTCTCCTCCGAGACTGACAAGTTTACCGGCAGTAAAAGAGTGCTGTCTGAAGAGATGAAATACATGTTGTCAAGTATCACAGAATCCAGCACTTCTGAAAAGTTCATGACACCGTCCGTGGCTACACCCTCCCATATTTCTCTAAAACCTTGGATACCTGCCGCTTCTAAGAAAGCCAGCCTGCGTGCCTGGTTAAGCTCATCCATCATTACGAGTATTTGTAACCAGATTTTGGGGGTAATGTTATAACAAATTTTCCCATTACGGGACTCCACCTCCATTGTCCATAAACGATCATCCACTCTCACTCTCAGCGTGTAATTATCGCCCAGGTAGCAAGGGCTGACTTCTCTTCTCTGTTCACATATCGCTTTAACGTCCGCATTTCTTAACCAGTTCGGCAGATTTTCTGTTGTTATCCCGCAATACACATTTCTCTTGAACAATTTGCCTCGGCAATGTTGCAGTCGGGCATAATCGGTAAACAGACCCAGGGGACGCAGCAAAAGGGCCATTACGCCTTGAACGATTGCCCCAACTGGTGTGAGCTTGATTATTTGCCACAACCCCAGGCTGAGTTGCAAGGCCAGCAACACGTTGTTCAAAATGGACTTCACTTCTTCCATTGACGTATATACAGTGTCCTCCATTTACTCAGCGTCTTCTTATACCACCACCTTTTTACCGAGACATTTTCTTTTACAGGTTTCACCCTTTCTTTATTACCAAAGGAATGATATAATATTCTATGGGACCTAGTTGATGGGACCATTAGTTTTTTTTTTAAATTAATTAATTTAATTTATTTTTTCTTTTTCAATTTAATAATGAGCCGGCTCAATTTTCCCAGGATTCCAAAAAAAAATATTAATATGAAATGTTTTTCCTATTCTATTCCACTGTCTCTAGACATTCAAAATATATAAACTTTTCAATTTATATAATCTTTCTTCCCAAAAATACAGTGTTGGAAACTTGAGAATCAGTTTTCATTAACGTTATGACTTCGGTTCATTTTTCTTTTTATCGGCGTCTTATTCTTGTCCTTTCAACTTTAGTCATCCACTGGGATCATTTTTCTTTTTACCGGCATCTTATTCTTGTCCTCTCAACTTCAGCCATCCACCGGCACCGACGTTCTGCATGTTTAAAGCTTAAAACGAATCTGAAAGCATTACTGACAGTGCCCATGTTTAGAGCTGAACGAATTGGAAAACGATAAAGCAGTTTCCTCTCATTCATCAGCCCGTACCAGTACCATTTATGTAATATTTTCTTTTTGAAGGCAATATGTACAATTTATGTCATCTTTCTTCGCAAGAACGGGCAGTCCTCGAAACTTGAGAATCTGCTGTCATAAGCATTCGAGGGTACATGTGAACTAAGATTTGATGTTTAAACTGTCCTCCTCTTAATCTTTTTCCTTTATACTGTGGATCATGATTCCCTGTTTCACTCAGGGAAGAAAAGAAAAAATAAAATTCATCGTAAAACAACCACCATGTACTGTGTTTTTCATCATATAAAAGAACCACCAGGTAGTGTGTTACTGTGTTATTGATCATATGTATGAAAAGATCTCAAAACTATTTGTCAGCCCCTACCTGGCACATACATGCTACATTGACTCGTTAGTTACTCTCTCTCTATTCTCTCTTTTTTGTTCCTTCCTTATATGTGGCATTTCCAACAAATAATTGAGATATATTTAAAAAGATTTTCCAAATAACTAGAGATATATCTAGATAGGCATTTTCAAATAATATATATATAGAGCACGTTTACATTCTCCTTCGAAAAACAACTCTTACAACAAATAATTTAGATAGGAAAACCCATAGAGAATATTGGACATTATACAATGTATATTGAATCTTCATAGAGTTATAAATGGAAGTTTTTTTTTATGGATAACAAAAGCAAAAAACAATTCGAGTTTTAATTTTCATGCATATACATTTAACAATGATCTATAGATCGTGATGCTCTTCTACCGATGCATCAGGTAGTCCCTTCAAGGTCTCCATCGGTAGAGGTTTTTGGAATCTCATTGCCACTCAGAATTGAAACCCTATTTTCGACTTTCTGGCAACTTTCACAAGGGTTTCACTGTGAAGAGTTCCCGGAGACACACGCATGAGACGCGGGTCAGACTCGGACAGAGATCACAGTTCTCTTCTCGTCAACTTTGTAATTCCTGGATGTTTGTCTAAACCCTAGGTCGATGGAGGAAAGGGAGGAGGGCTTATCCAATGGTGAAGGCACATAAAGGGAGTTGGCATATCCTAACAACCAAAATCCAAAATTTTCAACTGGGATAGACGTCGCTACCACTTCGAGAGGGTTAGGAGGTTCATCAATGCCTCAAGCCTCTAGTTTATTTGAGGGTTATGTAAATCATGTACCAATTCAAAGCCGGTTTGAAGCTAGGGCAAGCGGGGGCGACGATAACTTGCCCAAGGATCTTGGAAGTGCGGAGACAGGAGATCCTCAGTCGAGGGGGAAGAAATCAAAAGCCACAAAATTAAAGGAAAGAGGGAGGAAACTGGTGCTCGGGGAGGGCATAAAACTTGGTGAATTTATGGGCATGGTTAACAAAATGCTTGTGGGTAGGGTTCTGGGCTGCAACTACTCATTGGTTCACTTCAAGAAATGGGTAGTGGAGGTTTGGGGGTAGGTTCTGGATGTTCTGCCCTCAGTGGCTAGCATGACCATAGGTTGGTTCGCACTCAATTTCTCAAACCCGACACATTCTTAGTGGGTTCTCACAAAATTTTGGCATATAAAGATGGCCCCTATACTGTTGAAGAGATGGTCCCCTTTATTTGATCTCAAGCGTGAGCATTTGGGAGCTAGACCGATATGGGTAAGAGTTCCGGGCTTGCCGCTGCAATTCTGGATTGAAGATGTCTTTAGGTGAATTGGGGATGATCTGGGACTTTTTTAGATTATGATAAATCATTTGTTGAGACAGGAAATATGACATTTGCTTGAATCCTGATTCATCTTGACACCAAGGAGGGATTGGTGGAAAGCTTGATGCCTCAAAGCCACAGTTTCTCCATATTATAGAAGTTGGATTACAAAGGTGTTCCATTTAGGTGCAGAAGGTGTCATGAAATCAGACATTGGTACAAAGAATGCCCATTATTGGCAAAGGAAATGATGGTGGAGGATAAAGAGGGTGGAAAGGACCATGACTACAAATCCAGCTCACAGGAACCTCTTAAGGAATCTGCCTCCTAGTACAAAGGGTCGGTACAATCAGCCGGTCGAAAAGCACAAATCCCAGGAGGACCTCCTTCGACACCTTTAGTCGTCACCCGAGCTCATGCAGCATCATCCTTGGCAGCTCCAAGTACTTCTCTTCTCCCCCCCTCAAAAACATTTACTTCCTATCATGATGATTTTTTCTCCTCTGTTGCATTTTCTTTTATGAATGATAGGATATCATCTGCATGTCATTTAACCTTTGTTGCATGCCCCATGGTTTTGCCCCCTGATTGTTGTTCAGCTCCCTTCCCCATTGTATCAATCTTAACGATAGTGTCTTTGTCCCTGATGAAGGAGTCCTCATTAGAGTACTATGTTAGTCACAGATACAATTTGTGCTCCTTAGGCAAGCAACCCATAGGTCCTGATGGGGGTTTAGGTATTTCATCATCTCCCAAGGTTGTTAGATTTGGTAGAGATAAATAGTCACAAATGTCCAAAGCTATCCATAAGGCTAGTTTAGATGTTGTCGAAGGAAGGCAACTTTATATTGACATGGTTATTAGAGTAAGAAGCAACCCGGATTTGGTTACCAAATGAAGTGGTTATCCTTCAATTATAGAGAGTTGGCTACCCTAATAGAAAATCAACCCTTGGACAATTAATCTCATCTAAAAAATTGGATGTAATCTTTTTAAGGAGACATCAGCAAAAAGCGAGAAAATTGTCTTAATTCTCGACGCAATGAATCTCGGGTGGATTTTCCATACCCCTAGATGTAAAAGGGCATTCAAGAGGTTTGGCTATGGGGAGTAATGGTAGAACTATGAAATTTCTAAATGTTTGGGGTTGGGAGGGTGCACTCAATGCTGAGGTATTATCAAAAGAGATTGGCTTGGAATTTTGGTTGATCAATATTTATGGCCCATGTCACAACACAGAGGCATTCTAGGAGGTTCTCATGGGTGCGACTTTCATGCAAGCGAACAATTTAATCCTACGGGGCGATTTAAACTTTTTCCTGGGTCTTGGAGAATCCAGGGGACATGACACGCACGTAGACTCACTCTCTAAATATTTTGAACAAATGATCAAAACCAATAAACTCATCGATATTGAATTTGTGCATTCTCTGCCTACTTGGAGAAATTGAAGAATAAGCAATGCCTCTTTGGCCAGGCGATTAGATAGATTTCTCATTTAGGAATCCCTGATGGAACAGTTCAACCTGGTTAGACAGTGGGTTAGCTCGGGGGTATATCTGATCACTCCCCTGTTTTTTTGGAAATTTCCAGAAGGACCCCTAAACCGTGTGCTCCATTCAAGTTCAAGTCGATCTGGCTAGGAAATGAAGATTATCACGGGTTGGTTAAATCAAAGTGGCATGTATGGAATATTTTTGTTAATATCTCACTGACAGAGGAAATTCCAAGCCAATCTCTTTTGATAATACGTCAGCATTGAGTGCACCCTCCCAACCCCAAACATTTAGAAATTTCATAGTTCTACCATTACTCCCCATGTCCAAAGCTATCCATAAGGCTAGTTTAGATGTTGTCGAAGGAAGGCAACTTTATATTGACATGGTTATTAGAGTAAGAAGCAACCCGGATTTGGTTATCAAATGAAGTGGTTATCCTTCAATTGTAGAGAGTTGGCTAGCCCTAATAGAAAATCAGCCCTTGGACAATTAATCTCATCTAAAAAATTGGATGTAATCTTTTTAAGGAGACATTAGCAAAAAGCGAGAAAATTGTCTTAATTCTCGAAGCAATGAATCTCGGGTGGATTTTCCATACCCCTAGATGTAAAAGGGCATTCGAGAGGTTTGGCTATGGGGAGTAATGGTAGAACTATGAAATTTCTAAATGTTTGGGGTTGGGAGGGTGCACTCAATGTTGACGTATTATCAAAAGAGATTGGCTTGGAATTTTGGTTGATCAATATTTATGGCCCCATGGTTTTGCCCCCTGATTGCTGTTCAGCTCCCTTCCCCATTGTATCAATCTTAACGATAGCGTCTTTGCCCCTGATGAAGGAGTCCTCATTAGAGTCCTATGTTAGTCACAGATACAATTTGTGCTCCTTAGGCAAGCAACCCATAGGTCCTGATGGGGGTTTAGGTATTTCATCATCTCCCAGGGTTGTTAGATTTGGTAGAGATAAATAGTCACAAATGTCCAAAGCTATCCATAAGGCTAGTTTAGATGTTGTCGAAGGAAGGCAACTTTATACTGACATGGTTATTAGAGTAAGAAGCAACCCGGATTTGGTTACCAAATGAAGTGGTTATCCTTCAATTGTAGAGAGTTGGCTAGCCCTAATAGAAAATCGGCCCTTGGACAATTAATCTCATCTAAAAAATTGGATGTAATCTTTTTAAGGAGACATTAGCAAAAAGCGAGAAAATTGTCTTAATTCTCGAAGCAATGAATCTCGAGTGGATTTTCCATACCCCTAGATGTAAAAGGGCATTCGAGAGGTTTGGCTATGGGGAGTAATGGTAGAACTATGAAATTTCTAAATGTTTGGGGTTGGGAGGGTGCACTCAATGCTGACGTATTATCAAAAGATATTGGCTTGGGATTTTGGTTCATCAATATTTATGGCCCATGTCACAACACAGAGGCATTCTAGGAGGTTCTCATGGGTGCGACTTTCATGCAAGCGAACAATTTAATCCTACTGGGCGATTTAAACTTTTTCCTGGGTCTTGGAGAATCCTAGGGACATGACACGCAAGTAGACTCACTCTCTAAATATTTTGAACAAATGATCAAAACCAATAAACTCATCGATATTGAATTTGTGCATTCTCTGCCTACTTGGAGAAATTGAAGAATAAGCAATGCCTCTTTGGCCAGGCGATTAGATAGATTTCTCATTTAGGAATCCCTGATGGAACAGTTCAACCTGGTTAGACAGTGGGTTAGCTCGGGGGTATATCTGATCACTCCCCTGTTTTTTTGGAAATTTCCAAAAGGACCCCTAAACCATGTGCTCCATTCAAGTTCAAGTCGATCTGGCTAGGAAATGAAGATTATCACGGGTTGGTTAAATCAAAGTGGCATGTATGGAATATTTTTGTTAATATCTCACTGACAGAGGAAATTCCAAGCCAATCTCTTTTGATAATACGTCAGCATTGAGTGCACCCTCCCAACCCCAAACATTTAGAAATTTCATAGTTCTACCATTACTCCCCATGTCCAAAGCTATCCATAAGGCTAGTTTAGATGTTGTCGAAGGAAGGCAACTTTATATTGACATGGTTATTAGAGTAAGAAGCAACCCGGATTTGGTTACCAAATGAAGTGGTTATCCTTCAATTGTAGAGAGTTGGCTAGCCCTAATAGAAAATCAGCCCTTGGACAATTAATCTCATCTAAAAAACTGGATGTAATCTTTTTAAGGAGACATTAGCAAAAAGCGAGAAAATTGTCTTAATTCTCGAAGCAATGAATCTCGGGTGGATTTTCCATACCCCTAGATGTAAAAGGGCATTCGAGAGGTTTGGCTATGGGGAGTAATGGTAGAACTATGAAATTTCTAAATGTTTGGGGTTGGGAGGGTGCACTCAATGTTGACGTATTATCAAAAGAGATTGGCTTGGAATTTTGGTTGATCAATATTTATGGCCCCATGGTTTTGCCCCCTGATTGTTGTTCAGCTCCCTTCCCCATTGTATCAATCTTAACGATAGCGTCTTTGCCCCTGATGAAGGAGTCCTCATTAGAGTCCTATGTTAGTCACAGATACAATTTGTGCTCCTTAGGCAAGCAACCCATAGGTCCTGATGGGGGTTTAGGTATTTCATCATCTCCCAAGGTGTTAGATTTGGTAGAGATAAATAGTCACAAATGTCCAAAGCTATCCATAAGGCTAGTTTAGATGTTGTCGAAGGAAGGCAACTTTATATTGACATGGTTATTAGAGTAAGAAGCAACCCGGATTTGGTTACCAAATGAAGTGGTTATCCTTCAATTGTAGAGAGTTGGCTAGCCCTAATAGAAAATCAGCCCTTGGACAATTAATCTCATCTAAAAAATTGGATGTAATCTTTTTAAGGAGACATTAGCAAAAAGCGAGAAAATTGTCTTAATTCTCGAAGCAATGAATCTCGGGTGGATTTTCCATACCCCTAGATGTAAAAGGGCATTTGAGAGGTTTGGCTATGGGGAGTAATGGTAGAACTATGAAATTTCTAAATGTTTGGGGTTGGGAGGGTGCACTCAATGCTGACGTATTATCAAAAGAGATTGGCTTGGGATTTTGGTTGATCAATATTTATGGCCCATGTCACAACATAGAGGCATTCTAGGAGGTTCTCATGGGTGCGACTTTCATGCAAGCGAACAATTTAATCCTACGGGGCGATTTAAACTTTTTCCTGGGTCTTGGAGAATCCTGGGGACATGACACGCAAGTAGACTCACTCTCTAAATATTTTGAACAAATGATCAAAACCAATAAACTCATCGATATTGAATTTGTGCATTCTCTGCCTACTTGGAGAAATTGAAGAATAAGCAATGCCTCTTTGGCCAGGCGATTAGATAGATTTCTCATTTAGGAATCCCTGATGGAACAGTTCAACCTGGTTAGACAGTGGGTTAGCTCGGGGGTATATCTGATCACTCCCCTGTTTTTTTGGAAATTTCCAGAAGGACCCCTAAACCGTGTGCTCCATTCAAGTTCAAGTCGATCTGGCTAGGAAATGAAGATTATCACGGGTTGGTTAAATCAAAGTGGCATGTATGGAATATTTTTGTTAATATCTCATTGACAGAGCATCTCGCACAAAACCTTCATTTTCTCAAAAAATGACGATTGAATGGGCAAAGGTAAAGAAGATAAAATATGAGGAAGCCCTCAGTAAAATTGAAGAGGAATTAGCTAACTTAGAGGATCCCACTAATGGTGGTTTTGTATCATTGGAATCGAAACAATGTGTCACACAACTTGAGGCAGGCAAAATCAAGGTGTTAAGGGATAGAGAAGAAACATGGAGACTTAGAAGCAGAGCTATATGGATGCAATTTGGAGATGATAACATCAAATTTTCCCAGAAGTTTTCGAGAGGAAGAAAATCTATTAACACCATATGGTCCCTTCAAGATGAGGATGGTAATCCAACTCAGAAATTTAGAAGTCTAGCCAACCTTGGCATTCAACACGTCAACAATCTGTTTAAAGCCTAGCAAGAGGCCACTCTAATTGAAATCATCAAGGTGGGTAGCCTTTTCCCTCGATTTGTCAATGAAGAAGATAATGAAGACCTATTCGCTTCGGTTACAATGGGTGAACTGGAAGCAATTTTGAAGTGGTTCAGGAAAGATAAGAGTCATGGTCTAGATGGGTGGTCGGTTGTTTTCTACCTCACTTTCTTCAAATTAATAGGGAACGATCGTCTAAGTGTAATTGAAGACTATAGGAAGAATGGGAGAATGTATGAGGCTTTTAATTCTACCTTCATTGCTTTGATTCCCAAATCTGATAATCCTTTCAACTACAATGATTTTAAGCATATATAATTATGTAACCGTTTATATAAAATCATAGCCAAAATCATTGCTAACATAATCAAGCCTATTTTATCCCAACACATCTCCTTGGAACAATTTTCCTTTTTGGAAAATAAGCAAATCCACGAAGCCATAGGTATCGCTCAGGAGGGCCTTCATTCCATCGAAGTTAAGAAACTCAAAGGTATGATTATGAAAATTGATTTATCAAAAGCTTTTGATACGACAAGCTAGTTGTATCTTTAGATTTTATTGACTCGTGTGGGTTTCCACAATAATTTTATCAATTGGATTATGTGTTGTGCATTCTCGGTCTCTTATAGCATTCTGATCAATGGATTGGCTACAAATTTCTTTCATGTTGAAAGGGGCCTCAAACAAGGATGTCCATTATCCCCTTTACTCTTTCTGTTAGTTATGGAAGGATTGAGCAAATTGATAATTGCAGATAGGAAGCGTGGGAGATTTAAATGCATCAAGATTGCAACTAACATAATTCTGTCTCACCTTCTATTTGTTGATAATTTCCTCATTTTTATGAATGGAGCTATTAGTGATTCATCTGTGTTTTCCAACATTCTCAATATCAAGACAGGGTGATTATTATAAACAAATTTTCAAATTATGTGACTTAAAAACATCGTGGATAACTAATTCGATGGTTCTTCTATGATCATAATTTCCTATCCATCGCTTTCGTTTTGTTACATGGCTTCAACACAACCATGAAAAAATCACTTAAAAAATAAATAAAGCAGATTTGCATTATGTGCATGCTCTTTACATACACACTAGTTTTATCCCTCAAGGCAGAGACTTCCTGCTACGCAACCATCTTGATTTAAATGGGAGAAGGTATTGCTTCAACAAATTTCAAATATCTTGAAAATGTTTCATCAATTTTTTTTTTTGTAAGCTTGGTAGGACTCTCCAATTTTCGAGTTTACATGTCCATTATTCACCCCACAACAGGGGAGGGTAGCACAAGATTCAAACCCAAGATCTCTTGTTCGGTAAGGCTTCATTCCACGACAATCACCACTCAAGCTACCCCAAAGGCACTGAAAATGTTTCACCTTTAATTTAAAAAATTATTTAACTTAAATAATATTTAATTTACTCAAATATATTAAAAAAATTAAAATAATAATAATTAAATTAAATTCAAGTAGCGTTTACATTCTCCAATTTCATTTCATATATGGAGGGAAATGCACTCTTTGCATAGTGTTGAAACTTGAGAATCATTTTTCATTAACGTTATGACTTCGGTTCATTTTTCTTTTTATCGGCATCTTATTCTTGTCCTTTCAACTTTAGTCATCCACCGGGATCATTTTTCTTTTTACCGGCAGCTTATCTTGTCCTCTCAACTTCAGCCATCCACCGGCACCGACGTTCTGCATGTTTAAAGCTTAAAACGAATCTGAAAGCATTACTGACAATGCCCATGTTTAGAGCTGAACGAATTGGAAAACGATAAAGCAGTTTCCTCTCATTCATCAGCCCGTACCAATACCAAAGCCATGAGATTTTCTTTTTGAAGACAATATGTACAATTTATGTAATCTTTCTTTGCAAGAACGTGCAGTCCTCGAAACTTGAGAATCTGCTTTCATAAGCATTGGAGGGTGCATGTGATCTAAGATTTGATGTTTAAACTGTCCTCCTATTAATTTTTTTCCTTTATACTATGGATCATGATTCCCTATTTCACTTAGGGAAGAAAAGAAAAAATAAAATTCATCGTAAAAGAACCACCATGTACTGTGTTTTTCATCATATAAAAGAACCACCAGGTAGTGTGTTACTGTGTTATTGATCATATGTATGAAAAGATCTCAAAACTATTTGTCGGCCCCTACCTGGCACATACATGCTACATTGAATCGTTAGTTACTCTCTCTATTCTCTCTTTTTTGTTCCTTCCTTATATGTGGCGTTTCCAACAAATATTTGAGACATATTTAAAAAGATTCTCCAAATAACAGAGATATATCCAGATAGGAATTTTCAAATAATATATATAGCACGTTTACATTCTCCTTCGAAAAACAACTCTTACAACAAATAATTTAGATAGGAAAACCCATAGAGAATAGGGGCCATTATACAATGTATATCGAATCTTCATAGAGTTATAAATGGAAGTTTTTTTATTGATAACAAAAGCAAAAAATAATTCAAGTTTTAATTTTCATGCATATACAATTAACAGTGATCTATAGATCGTGATGCTCTTTTACCGATGCATCAGGTAGTCCCTTCAAGGTCTCCATCGGTAGAGGTTTTTGGAATCTCATTGCCACTCAGAATTGAAACCCTATTTTCGACTTTCTGGCAACTTTCACAAGGGTTTCACTGTGAAGAGTTCCCGGAGACACACGCATGAGACGCGGGTCAGACTCAGACAGAGATCACAGTTCTCTTCTCGTCAACTTTGTAATTCCTGGATGTTTGTCTAAACCCTAGGTCGATGGAGGAAAGGGAGGAGGGCTTATCCAATGGTGAAGGTACATAAAGGGAGTTGGCATATCCTAACAACCAAAATCCAAAATTTTCAACTGGGATAGACGTCGCTACCACTTCGAGAGGGTTAGGAGGTTCATCAATGCCTCAAGCCTCTAGTTTATTTGAGGGTTATGTAAATCATGTACCAATTCAAAGCCGGTCTGAAGCTAGGGCAAGCGGGGGCGACGATAACTTGCCCAAGGATCTTGGAAGTGCGGAGACAGGAGATCCTCAGCCGAGGGGGAAGAAATCAAAAGCCACAAAATTAAAGGAAAGAGGGAGGAAACTGGTGCTCGGGGAGGGCATAAAACTTGGTGAATTTATGGGCATGGTTAACAAAATGCTTGTGGGTAGGGTTCTGGGCCGCAACTACTCATTGGTTCACTTCAAGAAATGGGTAGTGGAGGTTTGGGGGTAGGTTCTGGATGTTCTGCCCTCGGTGGCTAGCATGACCATAGGTTGGTTCACACTCAATTTCTCAAACCCGACACATTCTTAGTTGGTTCTCACGAAATTCTGGCATATAAAGATGGCCCCTATACTGTTGAAGAGATGGTCCCCTTTATTTGATCTCAAGCGTGAGCATTTGGGAGCTAGACCGATATGGATAAGAGTTCCGGGCTTGCTGCTGCAATTCTGGATTGAAGACGTCTTTAGGTGAATTGGGGATGATTTGGGGACTTTTTAAAATTATGATAAATCATTTGTTGAGACAGGAAAGATGACATTTGCTTGAATCCTGATTCATCTTGACACCAAGGAGGGATTGGTGGAAAGCTTGATGCTTCAAAGCCACGGTTTCTCCATATTGTAGAAGCTGGATTACAAAGGTGTTCCATTTAGGTGTAGAAGGTGTCATGAAATCAGACATTGGTACAAAGAATGCCCATTATTGGCAAAGGAAATGATGGTGGAGGATAAAGAGGGTGGAAAGGATGATGACTGCAAATCCAACTCGCAGGAACCTCTTAAGGAATCTGCCTCCCAGTACAAAGGGTCGGTACAATCAGCCGGTCGAAAAGCACAAATCCCAGGAGGACCTCCTTCAACACCTTCAGTCATCACCCGAGCTCATGCAACATCCTCCTTGGCAGCTCCAAGTACTTCTCTTCTCCCCCCCCCTCAAAACCATTTACTTCCTATCATGATGATTTTATCTCCTCTGTTGCATTTTCTTTTATGAATGATAGGATATCATCTGCATGTCATTTAACCTTTGTTGCATGCCCCATGGTTTTTCCCCCTAATTGTTGTCCAGCTCCCTTCCCCGTTGTATCAATCTTAACCATAGCGTCTTTGCCCCTGACGAAAGAGTCCTCATTAGAGTCCTATGTTAGTCACAGATACAATTTGCGCTCCTTAGGCAAGGAACCCATAGGTCCTGATGGGGGTTTAGGTATTTCATCATCTCCCAAGGTTGTTAGATTTGGTAGAGATAAATAGTTGCAAATGTCCAAAGCTATCCATAAGGCTAGTTTAGATGTTGCCGAAGGAAGGAAACTTTATATTGACATGGTTCTTAGAGTAAGAAGCAACCCGGATTTGGTTACCAAATGAAGTGGTTATCCTTCAATTGCAGAGAGTTGGCTAGCCCTAATAGAAAATCAACCCTTAGACGATTAATCTCATCTAAAAAATTGGATGTACTCTTTTTCAGGAGACATTAGCGAAAAGCGAGCAAATTGTCTTAATTCTCGAAGCAATGAATCTCGGGTGGATTTTCCATACCCCTAGATGTAAAAGGGTGTTCGAGAGGTTTGGCTATGGGGAGTAATGGTAGAACTATAAAATTTCTGAATGTTTGGGGTTAGGAGGGTGCGCTCAATGCTGACGTATTATCAGAAGAGTCTGGCTTGGAATTTTGGTTGATAAATATTTATGGCCCATGTCACAACACAAAGGCATTCTGGGAGGTTCTCATGGGTGCGACTTTGATGCAAGCGAACAATTTAATCCTACGGGGCGATTTAAACTTTTCCCTGGGTCTTGGAGAATCCTGGGGACATAACACGCAAGTAGACTCACTCTCTAAATTTTTTGAACAAATGATTAAAACCAATAAACTCATCGATATTGAATCTGTGCGTTCTCTGCCTACTTGGAGAAATTGAAGAATAAGCAATGCCTCTTTGGCCAGGCGCTTAGATAGATTTCTCATTAAGGATCCTTGATGGAACAGTTCAACCTAGTTAGACAGTGGGTTGGCTCGGGGGTATATCTAATCACTCCCCTGTTTTTTTGGAAATTTCTAGAAGGACCCCTAAACCGCGTGCTCCATTCAAGTTCAAGTCAATCTGGCTGGGAAATGTAGATTACCACGCGTTGGTGAAATCAAAGTGGCATGTATGGAATATTTTTGTTAATATCTCACCAACTAAGCATCTCGCACAAAACCTTCATCGTATAAAAAAAGGACGATTGAATGGGCAAAGGTAAAGAAGATAAAATATGAGGAAGCCCTCAGTAAAATTGAAGAGGAATTAGCTAACTTAGAGGATCCCACTAATGGTGGTTTTGTATCATTGGAATCGAAACAATGTGTCGCACAACTTGAGGCAGACAAAATCAAGGTGTTAAGGGATAGAGAAGAAACATGTAGACATAGAAGCAGAGCTATATGGATGCAATCTGGAGATGATAACACCAAATTTTTCCAGAAGTTTTCGAGAGGAAGAAAATCTATTAACACCATATGGTCCCTTCAGGATGAGGATGGTAATCCAACTCAGAAATTTAGAAGTCTAGCCAACCTTGGCATTCAACACGTCAACAATCTGTTTAAAGCCTAGCAAGAGGCCACTCTAACTGAAATCATCAAGGTGGCTAGCCTTTTCCCTCGATTTGTCAATGAAGAAGATAATGAAGACCTATTCGCTTCGGTTATAATGGGTGAACTAGAAGCAATTTTGAAGTGGTTCAGGAACGATAAGAGTCCTGGTCTAGATGGGTGGTCGGTTGAATTCTACCTCACTTTCTTTGAATTAATAGGGAATGATCGTCTAAGTGTAATTGAAGACTATAGGAAGAATGGGAGAATGTATGAGGCTTTTAATTCTACCTTCATTGCTTTGATTCCAAAATCTGGTAATCCTTTCAACTACAATGATTTTAAGCATATATCGTTGTGTAACCGTTTATATAAAATCATAGCCAAAATCATTGCTAACATAATCAAGCCTATTTTATCCTAGCACATCTCCTTGGAACAATTTTCCTTTTTGGAAAATAAGCAGATCCACGAAACCATAGGTATTGCTTAGGAGGGCCTTCATTCCATCGAAGTTAAGAAACTCAAAGGTATGATTATGAAAATTGATTTATCAAAAGCTTTTGATACGACACGCTGATTGTATCTTCGGATGTTATTTACTCATGTGGGTTTCCACAATAATTTTATGAATTGGATTATGTATTGTGCATCCTCGGTCTCTTGTAGCGTTCCGATCAATGGATTGGCTACAAATTTCTTTCATGTTGAAAGGGGCCTCAAACAAGGATGTCCATTATCCCGTTTACTCTTTCTGTTAGTTATGGAAGGATTGAGCAAACTTCTAATTGCAGATAGGGAGCGTGGGAGATTTAAATGCATCAATATTGCAACTAACATAACTCTGTCTCACCTTCTATTTGTTGATAATTTCCTCATTTTTACGAATGGAGCTATTAGTGATTCATCTGTGTTTTCCAACATTCTCAATATCAAGACAGGGTGATTATTATATACAAATTTTCAAATTGTGTGATTGAAAAACATCGTGGATAACTAATTCGATGGTTCTTCTATGATCATAATTTCCTATCCATCGCTTTCGTTTTGTTACATGGCTTCAACACAACCATGAAAAAATCACTTAAAAAATAAATAAAGCAGATTTGCATTATGTGCATGCTCTTTACATACACACTAGTTTTATCCCTCAAGGCAGAGACTTCCTGCTACGCAACCATCTTGATTTAAATGGGAGAAGGTATTGCTTCAACAAATTTCAAATATCTTGGAAATGTTTCATCTTTTCTTCCTTTTTTTTGTAAGCTTGGTAGGACTCTCAAATTTTCGAGTTTACATGTCCATTATTCACCCCACAACAAGGGAGGGTAGCACAAGATTGAAACCCAAGATCTCTTGTTCGGTAAGACTTCATTCCACGGCCATCACCACTCTAACTACCCCAAAGGCACTGAAAATATTTCACCTTTAATTTAAAAAATTATTTAACTTAAATAATATTTAATTTAATCAAATAAATTAAAAAATTAAAATAATAATAATAATTAAATTAAATTAAATTCAAGTACCGTTTACATTCTCCAATTTCATTTCACATATGGAGGGAAATGCACTCTTTGCATAGTGGATGACCGACTCCCTCAACCCATGAACATGCACTTTATTGTTGCGTTCATATAATTTGCGTAATAATAATTCTAACTCATATTCCTCGGGCATGCTATTCTTTTCCTCGGCCATCCGCTAACGCTGTACATGTTTGAAGCGAAACGCATGGGAAGAAGATAAAGCATTTCTTTTGTGGGTCAGTAGCTTGTCCTGGTATCAAAGCCATGGCATTCTTTCTTTTTTTTAAATATCAATATTAATGCATAGTCGCTTCTTTTTACATAAATGTTATGCTTTGTATTTATATTCTGTCTCGAAATTTATAATGTAGGTTATATAAGTATTCTTGATGGCTATGTAAATTAGATATTTTATATGCACATCTTTAATGGAAATCGATGTTGCGTATCAAATTTTTTTTTTCGATTTTGGTTTTTATATTATTGATATTTATATGATATTAATAATACTTATTAATGTTAGTTATAATTTTAATTTTTTAACTATTTAATTATGATAACTGAAAATTTCCAAACCGTTATTAGTAGAAGACCAAGATAGGGATTTACAATATTAATATTAAATAAAATAGTGTTAAAATGAGAAGGAACATGTCAACATTTAAATTTCTCAAATAAAAACATTTTAAAGGTTTTGAGATTAAAATAAAGGGATGAAAATGTGTGTGCATGGTATACATATGTTTCCTAACCTAACCTTAAATTCTATATTTTTGGAAGGCTTTAAGTTCACCCATTTTGTAATAGAGTAGACCTCCTTTTTTTATTAAGATATTTTTTTATGCTTAGTAGTTGTAATGCACCCTCTCCTAACCCTCACCAAAACACTGATTAAAAGGAGGCGGTTGTTATGTTGATCCAAGATCTAAGGTGTCATTATGGAAATGGGGTTTGAAAATTTCGATCTTTTCAACTAACCTAAAAAAAATTTGAATTAGACATCGTCTTTATGTTCGTTTCATTAAGAAAATTTTAGTGATATAAAATTTCACTTCAATCTGACCTCTAGATCAAAAGTTGTGGTCATTTGAGGTCTAACAAATTAGAAAATTCCATGTCACCATTCCGCCATGTGCCTCTCAATCCACTTGTCTTGGGTGTTTAGCTGCTTAACCCTTTCATAGCATAACGTTATATATATATAATATATATATATATATATATATATAATATATAAATATATATATATAATAATATATATATATATAATATATATATATATATATATATAAGCCATTCACACTCACCTTATAACAACAATCATATTACCTGGGCCCTGTTACCTGTCCCTTTTCATTTGCACAATCGAGGTTTCTCCTGGGCGGCCTTCCTGGCTGACCTATAAGGTGGGTCTGCCCTCGAACTAATGGTTAAACTTTCTAGCTTACATGTACACCACCGTAGCCCAGGCTTACATTGTCTCACTCCTTGAAATTGCGTGGTCCGCTTTGTGCTACCAGGGAATAGCCTCCGAGCTTATGTTCCTTGGTGGGCCTCTCCTCTTGCAACGCTAAAGCTCCTAATTGGTCCACTAGCTTACACCTTCGCTTAAACTACTCCACTAGCCCTACTCTTGCCACAACAGCTCGACATTGAGTCAACCTCACGGGGTCTTCACTCAATGAACTTCTAACATAGCACGTCCGTTCGTGGCATATGAAACAATACCCTTAATTTGACTACATATTGGAAAATAGCTCTAAAACTCACATTATTTAACCCCCTACCAATATGAAACCAATACACCTTCCCAATTCAAAAAGCCCCTACTTTCACTAGATATTGTAGGTATCCATTTTTCATTAACATTTTTTATACCCTTTTATGTTTTTTCATTTGCTTTGAGCTCCATTTTTTATATTTGCAAATATAAAAACCCTTTACCCTCTATTATATGCTCAATATATTATGTCATTTTTCCATCAATATATATCCCCCAATATGAATGCATGTGGTATGGTATTTCTCCCCCAGTGAAGCCCCCATGGTCAACCTATCTCTCCCTTGAGCGTTGCACATTTCTATCTCAAGGAGACAAACTTTGGGACAAATATATTACCGTCGACTACCACTATAATGCTTGTTGTTGTAACCCCAGAGACAGTTCTTGGTTGTGAGGGAACTAGTTCCTGGGACATCCACAAAGATTGATGAAAACTTTAAAATATGTGGCCAAAGGGATAGACCATGAGATCTTGCAATGAATGGTCTAATTCAAAACTCTAGCCTTCAAAACCAGAATGGCTAGAAACATTGAGGGTTGCAAGGTCTTTGAACTAAAGAAATGGTTTAGAAGAAAAATAAAGAAGACAAAGTTTAAAACTAGGCAATTAAGATTTTGAATTCAAACCTGTGCAGAAAGAATGGTGAAAGACTGAGAAGTATAAAGGAATTCCTAGCATGGTGGAGTGCCCATTAAGACTTTTCAAATCAGAAAAGTGAGTTTCATTCAAGGTAAATTCACAATCATAACTTAAAAAAATTCATTGTTACATTACACTCATACTAGTAGAAGAAAACATTGATGAAATGATGATATGACATGAAAAGAAAAACAATGTCTACCACTGTACCTAATGCTGGTGTTGTAGCCAAATCTTGTCAAGTGAAAATGACAAAGGCTCCTCAAACAAAAAGCCATGAAATGATGACAGGAAGTTGTTGACTCATTAAGTTGTTCATTGATTTGTAAGGAAGATAGTATTTTCTTTCGACCCTGTATATCACATGATGAATTTTAATGATTTTTGTTTTAAAAAAATTAATTTGGTGAAAATATTGACTTTTTATGAGCAATTTTCTGCTCTCGACCTTCTTACGTAGAGAGGTTCTTTTGATGAATTTTAATGATTTTTGTTTAAAAAAAATCAGAGGTTCAAAAAAATGATTTTTGTTTAAAAAAAATCAGAGAGGTTTTTTTGATGAAATTTTAATGATTTTTCTTAAAAAAAAATCAGAGAGGTTCAAAAAAATGATTTTTGTTTAAAAAAAAATTAGAGAAATTCTTTTTGATGAATTTTAATGCTTTTTGTTTAAAAGGAAATAAATTTGGTGAAACGATTTGACTTTTTATGAGCAACAAAATTTTATTTTGCTATCGACCTTTTTATGAGCAATTTTTTGCTATCTATGGACCTTTTTATGAGCAATTTTTTGCTATCTATGGACCTTTTTATGAGCAATTTTTTGCTATCGATCGACCTTTTCATGAGCAATATTTCACTATCAATCGACCTTATTACATAGGTTCTTTTCTTTTTTGCTATTGACCTTCTTATGCAGAGAGGTTCTTTTCATTTTTCACATTTTTCTTTTCTTTTTTGCTATCGACCTTTTTATGAGCAATTTTTTGCTTTTATTTTTTGCTAATGATTTTTGTTTAGAAAAAATTAGAGAAGTTCTTTTGATGAATTTTAATGATATTTGTTTAAAAAAAAATCAATTTGGTGAAAAGATTTGACTTTTTATGAGCCAAAAAAATTATTTTGCTATCGACCTTTTTATGAGCAATACTTTGCTATTGATCCACCTTTTTATGAGCAATTTTTTGTTATCGATTGACCTTCTTATGCATAGAGGTTCTTTTCATTTTTGCTATTGACCTTTCTATGAGCAATTTTTTGCTATCGATCGACCTTCTTATGCAGAGAGGTTATTTTCGTTTTTGATATCGACCTTTTTATGAGCAATTTTTTGCTATTGATCAACCTTCTTATGCAGATAGGTTCTTTTGTTTTTTTCTATTGACCTTTTTATGAGCAATTTTTTGCTATTGACCTTATTATGTAGAGAGGTTATTTTCATTTTTCAATATGCAGAGAGGTTCTTTTCATTTTTCTTTAATTGCTATTGACCTTATTATGCAGAGAGGTTCTTTTCTTTTCGTTTCTTTTATTATGTAGAGAGGTTCTTTTCATTTTTCAAAATTTTATAGGGCTCAAGGCTTGTCACCATGTTAACTTTTCCAATCTACAATTGCCCAAGGGTAGTGTCCATTTTCTTCAATTGCTATTTTAATTCATTTTTATTATGCAGAGAGGTTCTTTTCATTTTTCAAAATTTTATAGGGCTCAAGGCATGCTCCACCAGGTTAACTTTTCCAATCAACAGTGACCCAAGGGTAGTGCCCATTTTCTTCAATTTCTATCGACCTTATTATGCAGAGAGGTTCTTTTCATTTTTCTTATTATGCAGAAACCCAAGGGTAGTGTAGTGTCCATTTTCTTCAATTGCTATTGACCTTATTATGCAGAGAGGTTCTTTTAATTTTTCAATAGACCTTATTATGCAGAGAGGTCCTTTTCATTTTTATTAGGCAGAGAGGTTCTTTTAATTTTTCAAAATTTTGTAGGGCTTAATTAATTTTTCAATCGACCTTATTATGTCCTTTTCATTTTTATTATGCAGAGACGTTTTTTTAATTTTTCAAAATTTTATAGGGCTTAATTAATTTTTGAATCGACCTTATGTCCTTTTCATTTTTATTATGCAGAGATGTTCTTTTAATTTTTCAAAATTTTATAGGGCTTAATTAATTTTTCAATCGACCTTATTATGCAGAGAGATCCTTTTAATTTTCATTTTGGGTTCTTTTAATTTATTTTCATTTTTATTATGCAGAGAGGTTCTTTTAATTTTTATAGGGTTCAAAGCCTTGTCCACCAGGTTAACTTTTCAAATCAACAGTCAGCCAAAGGTAATGTCCAAGTGTCCAAACAACTCTTACCCAAGGGTAGTGTCGAAACAACAGGGCACCGCAAGGAGGAGCCCACAAGAGGTTGATGTGTGCACTATGCATCTTGAAGATATAAGAATGTTAATTCATAGAAACACTACTGGAATGATTTACCCGATCATTGTGGGATATTGGTCATTACAAACCAATATGTATTATATATTAAGCTGAAATGAAGTCCTCAATTAGTATGCAAATGCCGAGATTAGCTCACAGTGATTATGGAAATCTAGAGGCTTAGGAAGGGGTATTATTGCCATCAATATTCAAATTTATTTTGTAATATTTCACCAAAGTTTTTGCAAGCAACACGAGTTTTACTATAATTGTAAAGAAAGGGTTCTAGGAGTGTTCTTCTGCTCACATTACCTTCTCACTATTCTAGACTACTCCGGATACATCTTTTTTAGTGGCAGATTTGTTTTGTAATTAAAGGTGCAACCAACAACCCATCACAATGATACAAAAATGGAAAAAAATCGATTCACTGGTGAGACATCAGTGTAAATGGTTAACAAAGGCTGGCATCCAAAGGCCATTGCATATAGTGTCATATTGTAGGTTGTTGCCAATAAGAAATGCTAGAAAGGGAGAATTCCATGTAATAATGGATAGGAAAAGGTGGTTAGTGCATAATAAATTCTCTTTTAATATATTGATTAATGAGCAGCGCAAGAGCGAGATATGTAGGAGACCTAAAGGTTGCGAAACAACACACCTTGACTCAATTTTTAGCTTGATATTGTTACATTTTATACACTTCACAAAAGCAGTGAGGAAGATGGTACCTATTTTGTTGCAATAAGGCATCTTTTCATTAGAGAATAGCCTAGGGAACAATAATTTCAATGGAAAAAGAATTCGAGGAAAATGATTTCATTGATTGTGCCACCCCAGATAATGCCTGTCGTTGATTGTGCCACCCCTCACAACACATTCCAGAAACCACCATACATGATCGCACGATTGTTTCAATTTTTCACAAAAGTGTTAATGGTTTTGCTGACGTATATCTGATGAAGAATGGGACCCATATACAATTTTCAATCACCACTGAATAAAATGTACCTCCAACTCATCTCCAACATAAAATCTAGCAAGTCGAGCCCACAACAACTTCATTATTGAGTTGTCTTTAGTGCGAATTTTTGGAATTTTTTCTGGTGGATTTTTCTGGTCTAATTTCTTTAAAATTTGGTAATAATTTATTGAAACACATGTTTTATGGGTAATCCCTACACAATCGAAGTGCCTTAGGAGGTGTTGAATCCATATATACAGTCAAAGAACTAGTTTAAATAACACAAATCAAGATTTCACCTCAAATTTTTCCGCTAGTTTCCAACACAGAAAATGCAAAAAGTCTCACTAAAGACAATTCCTTTATAGATTATTGGGGTCACCCACTCGACATTATTCATCCTTTTAAACTAAATACCCGAAAGAAATCTTGTAAATGTTTGTAAGAATGCATATTATAATGGTTGATATATATATATATATATATATATATATATATATATATATATATCTATACATACATTTCATCTAAACCAGTTTTCATTCTAGCATTGGGTATTTAATGTTGTATCATCATTTCGTCGATGTTTTCTTTTACTAGTATGAGTGTAATGTAGCAACGAATCTTTGTAAGCTATGATTGTGAATTTACCTTGAATGGTAATCACTTTTCTGATATGAAAACTATTAATAGGTGCTCCACCATAATGGGAATTCCTTCATACTTCTCAGTCTTTCACCATTATTTCTATAGAAGTTTGGATTTAAATTCTTAATTGCCTGGGTTTAAACTTTGTCTTCTTTAGTTTTCTTCTAAACCATTTCTTTAGTTCAGAGACCCTGCAACCATCAATGTTTATGGCCATTCTGGTTTTGAAGGCTAAGGTCTCGAATTATATCATTCATTGCAAGATCTCATGGTATATCCCTCCAACCACATATTTTAAAGTTTTCATCAATCTTTGTGGATGTCTTGGGCACTGGTTTTCTCATAGCTAGGAACTATCTCCAGTGTTACACACCCATCTAAGTGGGTCCTGCCTTAACTTACTCACGTCGCAATAATCTTTTTCGTAGAGGATTTGGCTCTTCCACTAGTCAATACATGGGACCTAACTAACCTTGACCCACTCCACGATGTCGACCTTGTCGCGCCAACCCTATCCTCATCAACCTAGTATTTCCCTTTGCGTGAATTCTTCTAGGTTTCTAGGGTTCTAACCTCTGGGCTTTCATCATCTTAGGCTTCTTTCCAACAATCGACTCCTGTCACTTATTCCTAGTCATTGATCATGCAAGATTCCACTCTTGGCCTCGTGTCATGGTCATGTGGCTAGCAAATTAACTTTTAAATTAACCCTTGTGTGCCTGATACATTCATCTAATTTCATGGATAAGGCTATGAGGCTGAGGATATGGGCTAAGGTATTTCTCCAACTCTGCACTTTGTGCCATTTTTGAAGGATTCATCCATGGTTCGACAATGATGGTTCGAAAAAAGTCTGGACTTCTGCCCGTATATCTATAGCCATGAAAGGATTATGAAGCACACTCTGGTGCTATCCCTCTTAAGCTTCCCACAAGAATACCATCTCATGGTTCTTTATGATAGGAATACAAATCATGGTTCATGGACTTGTCCATATAGGCTAGGGACTTGTCCATTCAAGCCAAGGACTTGCACATTTAGTCTCTTAGAGTTCCACAGTCCCTCGGGTCTTCAATGTCATACTGAGAATAGATAAAGGTTGGGTCTGAGATCTACAAGTTTCCTTTGAGAAAAAAATAAGCGTAGCAAGCTTATAAAAGAAGGCGAAAAGAATACGGTGCCAAGAAAGCTACAAAGACATTAGCATTCCATGAAATAATAGGGAATCCCTATTTACTGTCTTATTACAGGCATAAACCATATATATAAGCACATAATTAACATTATTACAAGCTTACAAGCATTTCATTTTTAAGGACGAAAATTCCAAGCATGAACCACATAGTTTCATGGCAAAGGCTCATTAACAAAATCATAAAATATGCAAATAATTCATTCAAAAAGACTAATGCACCAATATCATGTGATATTTATAGAGAAATTTCTTTAAATTCATAGCTCTCAACTCAGAGCATTTTCATTTACAATTCAGAAAAGAAAGGCAACTGAAGGTGGGACTTTAATTTTCCACCTAGCCTTAGACCTACTATAGCCACGATTACTTACAACGATTACCCCCCAGCTAGATCCACAATCCAAAGGGAATTTATTTTTCAACAACGTTTGCAGAAAGCCTTCTTCATGACACATGAGGATAGGGAATTATGATAGTGGATGGTTTATCAACTATTCAAGTACAACAAAATCCATGGTAAGGGTGGTTTATCAATTGTGTTAAGCACTCCATGAGCTTTTTATTATCCCACTACAAGCACCCTTCTGCTTGTGATTTATCAGCCTTAGCAAGAACCTTGAGTGGTTTACCAGTTGTTTAAAACACTCCACGAGTGGTTTATTAGCCCATAACAAGCACTAAACCCCATTTCCTCTTGCTCTTCTATTTACACTTCTTTCTCTCAGGGAAATCACATTCCCTCAGCTCATATCTTATTCCAACTTTACTCGTGAGATTCCCCAACAAGAGGTCCAACCCCATATTGTTGTGCATTTTCCTTTTTATTGTTTCCCCATGGGTCTCTTCATATTCCTCTTGGACTCTTCAGTTTCTTTTCTTTTTCATTATTTTCACCATAAAATTAATTTAAGGTGCCAACTAATCTGACATGGTTTCATCTTTCCTCTTCCCTCATAGCTCATGGATTTGTGGTCCCACACTTCAGGCCATCAAATTATTACATTACAAAAATCATGGGAACAAGTATTGAGGATGTACTACGCTCTTATTTTCTTTTCCATCTCCTAGGTGGCATCATGACATTCAAAGTGTTTCCATTGCACCTTGATTTTCTCTATAGTTCTATTCTAGAATGTGATATGCCTTTAGGCTAGGATGCATAGTGGTTTAGTTTGGAACTCTCCCTCTGTTTCCTTCTGTACCACAGACGATTCAATAACTTGATTAAATCATGAACATTTTTTTAAGCAAGGAAACATGAAAAACATTATGAACTTTCATTGTGGGTGGTAATGCCAATCTATAGGCCATTGGCCCTACTCTTTACAAAATCTAAAATGGTTTGCTAACTTGCCAACTTGGCACATGAACCCATTTTTAATGAGCTTTTCTTTGGCTTAATATGAAGATAAAAATGTTATTCCACTTGAAAATATTTGTGTAATCTCTATTGATCTGAATAGGTTTCATGTCTATTGTGGGAAACCTTTAAATTTTCATTGATACTAATCATTACCTCCTCCATTTATTTTAGAAAATTTGGTCCAACAAGTACTCTATTCATTGGATCATCCCAATTGATAGGGGTGTTGAATTTATTTCCATAAATTTCCTCAAAAGGGCTCATTCCCAATGAATTTTAGTAGTCATTGTTGTATGCAAATTCTAACAGTGGAAGGTAATCTTCTCATTTTCTTGGTTGATGCATCACATACATTGTCAACATGTCCTCCAATATTTTTTTTACCCTTTTCGTTTGACCATTGGTTTAAGGATGGTAAGTGTTGTTGAAGGCTAACTGAGTTCCAAATCCATCAAATAGTGTCTTCCAAAATTTTGAAGTGAACATCTTTGTTTGATATTATCCTTTTGGGTACTCCATGCAACCTGATTATCTCCTTTATGAAGATTTTCACTATACCTATTGATTTATGAGTACCTTGATAGTGATAAAGTGAGCAACGTTTCTCAACTTATCTACTACCACCATGATCGAATCATGTTATCTAGTTGTCTTGAGAAATCATGTAATGAAGTCCATTGATATAACCCTCCATTTGTATTCTAGAATTGGAATTGGTTGTAGCATTCCAGCTGGGTGTCTATACTTCACGTTCACTTGTTGGCATTACAAGCATTTGGAAATGTACTCTGCAATATCCTTCTTCATTCCTGGCCAAAAGTATGTCCTCTTCATGGCTGTCATCATTTTTTCATATCTAGGATGGCTGATCCAGATTTAAACAGGAACGCAACAAATTACAGACATAACCATAAATATAGAGATGCAACATAAACAATACATCATTTCATTAATGTAAAATACTGAAATATGCTTACAAATAGAAGTGGAAATAAACTAGCTTGGGTGATGGTAGCTTATCTCTGAGAAGAGATGTGGCAGCTACATGCCTCTGAATTGCATTACAATGAGGCTCAAGGGCCTTTTTTTTATTGAACAATAAGAGAAAACCCTAAACAACCAAAACCCTAACCCGAGGAGATGTAACACCAAGAGTTTATGGGCCCCATTGGGGTTAGTTGGACAACCAACTTCCTAGGGTTGTGACTTGGTCATATTATCTCCGTTTGACGTGCATGATACCTCGTTGGAAAGATATCTCCGAGGACTATGATGAGAAAGACAAAATTATATAATTATTATTGGCAGTATATTTCCAAAAAAACATTGTTTAGGGCCTCAAAATGGCTCCAGAAGTTTAGGACCCGAAAAACTGCTAAAAATAGTAAACTGTGCTACAATTAAGGAAACTGAAAAACTGAAAGAAACAATGGTGGGGGTCTAAGTAGAATTGGTGGGTGGCCACCAATATCCATCAGGATCATTCCTCCCCCCTTAGAAAGTAGTGGTCCCCATTGCGTTGAGTTCGTCCACGAGATGAGGAAACTTTTGCTAAACTTGGTCCTTGGTGAACCACTTACCCTGGGGAAGGAGTTGGCCTACTTTGACAACTTGATATAGTTGGATCTTCTGTTGGTGAGTGTGCTTGATCTGTGTATCCATGATCCAATCAGTTGCAACTTGTTCCATGCAATCTGGATTTAACTCTATTGGCGTGCGCTGTTCTACAATGTTGGATGTGTCTAGTAATGGTGGAAAGTATGGCCGAAGGCAGTCCACATTGAAGACTGGGTGCAGACCAGGGAATGAGGGAATGCTGAGTTCAAATGCATTGTCTCCCACAACCTTGGTAATGGTGTAAGGACCATATCGGAGTGGTTTGAGTTTCCGATAGGCTCCAGTAAGGCGTTCCTTTTGCAAATGGACCCAAACTTTGTCACCCACCTGAAATGTGTGTGGCACTTGATGTTGATCATGTCGCTGCTTGTACTTGGCATTTGATTTCTCTAGAATGGCGTGGTCCTGTTGGAGGATATGTTGGATGTTCTCAATGAAGCTGTTTTCCTTATCGGTTTTGGGCTGGACATGAGCCAGATCTGCTTGAGTAGCTGCAAATGGCATGGCCACATCAATGGGACATAGTGGCTGGAATCCTAATCCCACCTGAGAAGGGTTGTGGCCAGTCGACCTATGGAGAGCCCGGTTATCACTGTGCTGAACATGGGGGGGCTCTCATCCCATGTGCGTGGATGCTTTGAGTTGTACATGCATAGAATGTGTACGATCATCCTGTTAACGACCTCTATCTAGCCATCAGTTTGGGGATGGAAAGTTGTGGACTTAGTGAGTTTGGTGTCCAACATTAACCAGAGACTAGACCAAAATGTACTGACGAACCTGTTGTCCTGATCTATGATGATAGACTGTGGCATCCCAAAGTGTACCCACACTCATTCAAAGAAGAGTTTAGTAGTGGCTTCTGCTGTGATATTCTTCTTGTAAGCTGCCATAATGGCCATCTTCAAGAATCTATTGACGACCACAAAAACACAGTCATTCCCATCTTAGTAGAAGGAAGGCCCGACATGTAATCCATGGAGATGGATAACCAAGGTTGACTAGAGGTCAGCAACAGAGTATAGAGGCCTTGCTTCTTGCTGGTTAGTTTTGCAGTGGTGTAGGTAGTGCAAGATCTGATGTACTTCCCGACATCATGTCGAAGATTCGGCCAATAGAAATACTTATGTAGTACTGCCACCATTTTCTCGACCCCAAAATGCCCAGCAGCTTGACTGTAGTGTACTTCCCAAATTATCTTGGTACGCTCGCTTGAAGGAACACAAAGGTGACCCAGGTGGCATAATAGGGCATCCTAGAGGTGAAAATCTAGAACATGCTGACCCTCCAAGAGCGTCTGGTATGTGTGGCCAAATTTTGGGTTGCTTTTGTAGAGAAGTGGCCAATCATAAGTCTCATACCCACAAGAGTTGAGCACAGTGGTTAACGCCATAATCGGTGGTTGACTAAGGTAATCTGAAACATTATTGGTGTTGTTGTTATTATACTTGATATTCAAATGGAATTGTTGCAAGTTTGTGAACCACTTCTGATGGTGATCATTCTGCAACTTCCCTTGCATCTGTATGAACTACAGGGGCCGATGGTCTGTGTGGATGACCATTTCCTTCCTCAAAATGTAATGCTTCCATTATCGGCATGCCTGCACAATGGAATAGATCTCTTTGTGATAAGTGGAATACTTCTGGACTGTGTCTGAAAGTGTCTCACTGTGATATGCCACTGGATGCCCATATTGAGTAAGGACTGTCCCAATAGCATAGTCAGAGGCATCTATCTCGATCTCAAATGGTTGTTGCAAGTCTGGTTATGCGAGAAATGGTGCCGAGGAAAGGTAATGTTTCAACTCTGTGAATGCCTTCTAATGAGATTCAGACCAAAATAATTTTTCTTTCACTCCTTGTGGTGAAGTAAAATTATAAGTGTGGACACGAACAAATTCCTCTAGCCCGATAATGGGTCTGGCCACAACATATACATTCTATGGAACATTTCCTTAGGTTAGAATCAATCAAGAGTGCCTACCTCTTGGTTGCTTATCCTACTTGATGATGTCCTCACTTGCTTGCTCCATCAATCTCTCGCTTTCTTCTTCAAGCTCCTGAAACAAGTAAACAACAACAACACACAAACATAATAATAGACAAATTGCAATTCAGCCTACTTAATGAGTCAAGAAGCATCAAGACATGAATATGTAATATTATAAAACATGTAGGAAATCAATTGATAGTTTCATATATTAATATCAAAGAGAGAATACAACCATTTGTCCTGACATCATAGTCTTCCTCTGACAAGGTCAAGTTCCCACACACTTCTGCTAGCATTCCATGATGGCTTCAAACAACAATAGTTTAAAGGCTCTTCCCTTTAGACTTCACTCCAAACCAAACACACTTCTCCCTCACACAACTAGATGGCTACAACTAGTAATAGCTTGCTTGTCTAATCAAATTAGTATACTCACACTTAGCCAACACTCTAACTAGCTTGTGCATGGGAAGAAGGGAGGCTTATATATGAAATATGGATGGGAGATGGATCCTCTTCTCATGGGAGAAAGACTTATCCCTTTAGGTAGTTCCATCATTATAGGGGAAAGGAACCCAAATTTTCATCCTTGACCCTATCCAACCAAACCATTTATTAGACTTTCATTACAAAGCTTCTAGAGCTGGAAGCTTCAGCTCTAATTTAAAAAACTTTCCATAATAGGACCAGCACGATTGGAACACATCTCAATCACACCGATCGACACGGGGAACAGTGCTAATCTCTGCACATCGGCGCGGGGGAGACAAAGGTCATTAGCGCCAGCCTTGTAAACTGGGTAAAATAGAAGTTTTAGGGAAAATGGTGCAAAAGGGAAATGATTTGCTCATGAAGAGGGACATAATGGGAGTTTCTTCATGAAGGCAAAGCATGTGGGGTTCACTGTAGAGGTCCTCCAGGATCAAGGAACATGGAGTACAGGGATAGTGACAAAATGTTGTGTAATAGATGCCCCTTAAAGCGTGAAGGTTGAGCCAGAGCGAGGGATGAAATGCTTTATAAATGAGTGCGAGGAACTGGTCTGTCATCAGAAAACCTACAAGCAAGTACAAATACATATACATAAATTGAGATCTCTGTCCAATGATACATGAATCGTGGCATGGACGTAGCCATCCAGAGAATGATCATGTAAATGGATCTAGGTATGGGCATAGCCATCCATCAAAGAGGAACATAAAGAAACCGAGGTATGGTCGCAGTCATCCAATAATAAGAATGATGACATATTATAACTCATGGTCTGGTCGCAGCCAACCATCTGAAAGAGACATGCATATCATCACAACCATGTCACATCACTTCGCAACCTGGACTCTTTCTAATCTGCGTCTAGGGTCTTGCGCTCCAACACGACCCAATCAAAGTACAAATCCTAGCATGTGAATAGATGTGTTGACGTCGAACATGCTAGAAAGTCACTTGATTACCAGTCAATGATGTAAATTGTTAACAAGTGCAAGAGAAATCACTAATAATGACAATGGCCCTCAAGGTACTATCAGCACAACTCACGGAATGTGAATACATGAATTTAAGTCGAACACTCGTGAAATCACTCGATCGAAAGCTAATGATGTGAACTTGTTGTTGAGTGCGAAGAACTTTCCATTAGGGCATGCAAGCTCTAAGGTTCTAGAAGGAAGTCTCTCGGTCAACTTTCTGGATAATGAGTTGACGTTGATGGAAAGTGACTGTGTTGAAGGAGGGCCATAATGAATCCCACATCATCAACGCAAGATGAGAGGATGAAAAATGATTTTTGATAATACAAAGAATCAGAAGTAGGTGTAACTGCAGAAGGACAACTCTTGAACATATCAGTGACACAACTGGAAGGCAGCTTTTGGATCCATGGGATTAGTGGTCATGATGATGTGGCAGAGATAAAATGGAAGGCAAAAGTGAACAACCCAAACCCAGGAAGGTCAACGATACTAAGGAGGATGTCCCAACCCAACATGAAGCAAAGAGTGTCATGTTCAAGAGTAAGCTGTCAACACAACTCAATAGATTTCCAAAGTTTCACCCCACCATTCTAGCAAGTACCCGAATTATTTTTAATCGCAAGCTTGAAGGGAATAACATATGCTTGCACTATAAGTTCATCCTTCGGATGAATCCGACCTAGTAAGTTTAATGAGCCCTAGGAAGGAGAAGCTCGTGTTCGTCATGGCGATGAATCTGATGTCGTTTAATAGTTTAACGAGTCCGACAAAGGTGTAACTCGGTATCCTTTTCATGTTTAAAGAGTTTGAAAAATACAAATAAAAGGAAATTCCACATGGTCCCTTTTCGTACATTTGTGTCTCTCGAGCTTGAAAAGGTAGAAAACAATACTTGAGAGAACTGCTTGACCATTTCAATCAAGGAGTACCTTTTTCATAAATAATGCCTCCCAGCCCGAAAAAGGGGTAAAATTATACTGGGCACATGACGTTTCGCATCCATTAGCAAGTTCAAAACGACAAGGGATCGACCATCATTTCACTTTTAAAGGGTCGGAAAAGAGTTGAAAGTGGACCCCCTATTTTTATTCTCTTTAACGAGTTGAAAAGGGAAAAATATTCAACAATCTTTTCATATGAGTTTAACGAGTCGAGAAAAGAGTTGAAATGTGACTCATCACCATCGTTGAACATCTATCACTTGTCGCTGCACAAGTAAGACAAAGTGTATTATTGAGTCCTTGAGGAAAATAGGTCAAAAAATATTTACAAAACCTGATATTTTCATGAAAAATGAATAAAAAATCGGATAAGTAAATATATTTTTAACATTTACCAATTTTAATAGCTGAAGCCTTGAGCTCCATTTTCATTTATGTTTTTAGCCATTTTTTAGGATTTTTAGGGAGGTTTTTGAGAAATTTTGTCCCCTCATTCGGCGCGATTTCTGGGCATGGCATTGTGCCAGCCGAGGGTTATTTGCATAACCATCCATGCCAACTGGTGTGACTATTTCTAAAACGGGCATGTCAATGCTGTGGATAGGGAAAAACCATTTTTTCTCAAGAATTGACCGTTAAAACTTGAATTTTATGTGCCAAAATTGATGATTAACTCAAATAAATGGCTTTTGCAAGAGAGAAATTACCGAAAATGTTGGATTGGAAGGAAAGAGAACATGAATATGTTGACACCCAAGCATTGAATGATCCAAATTGCTTGGAGGCTTTGGGGGCTTGCGAGCTCCTCAAATTTTTCCTTACACCAGGGATGCGAGCCCAGCTCGAGTTGCTTCAATACTTGATAAGTCTTTGGGACATCAATCACGATATTTTTTTCATTGGGGACTAGGAGCTGGAGTTGACAACTTCAGATATCTACTTCATCACTGGACTATCTCGTAGAGGTGAGCTAGTGAACTTGTATGGGTCACATCCGATTGGGGTAAGCATATCTTCCCTTCTTGCCGAACATTGTCCTAAGGCCTTGAAATCCAAGAGCGGGAAGATAGATATTTCCAGTGTGCGTGATCTGACACTGAGGGTACTTTCGTTGACTATCAACAGAGTGGTAGGGTCCTAGGCGGAACATGAGACTAACAAGTTGAAGTTCCTTTATGCTATTGGTTGCAAAGCTCCTATGATCTTCAACTGGACAGAGGCCATGAAGATGAATATTAAGCGCCAGTTTTCCAAGGCCAAGGTGGGGAATTTGAAGCAATTTTGCTTCGGATTAGTACTTGTGACTTTCTTCTTGGAACGAGTGCCACTGTTCCAGTATCAGTTGAATGAGGTTGATCCTCCTGCACCACGCGATCCATGGATGGCTTGCTGGAGTCGTTTGATACCCAGGACCACTAGGGGTCAGCATATGTCATATCGGCCAGCATTCTTCTCATGGCTATGATGAAAGAAGATCGTCATGGAGGACTAGCTGTACAACGACACTAATTTCCGTGGAGACCCAGATATGCCCTTACCAGATGGAGAGGACTTCGATGATGAAGGTAAAAGATCAAATTTTTGGTTTTGATGTTTTTTAATTGTTTTTGGTATATGCATGCTTATAAAATTTCTCTTGTCTATGCAGATGATGGACTAGAGCAGCCATCTGGGATGTCCCCAATAGCCAGGCGTGTCCCTCATCCTATTGATGTTATCACCCCTTATCAAGAAGGGAGTGATAACGAGGAGGAGATCACGAGGAACCTTGAGGGGTTGACTCATGGTATCTCGGAGTATTCTTGGATAGGAGACATGCCTCGACAATACTAAAGGCCCATAGTGGGAGTCTCAGACCAGATCCGCCGACTGCTGAGTCATGTTGCATGAACTGTCTCGTGCTATCATGACCACCATGCTCAGTAGTTCCTAGGTCCAGTACTTACATATTTTTTTGAGGCTTGCGTGCAACAGATGTATGAGGCCTGTGAGCTGCCGATGTTATTATAAACACACAAATTATTTTTTGGGTTCTGATGTACCAAACATTCTCACACGCACACACATATATATATGTTGTATTTTCCTGTCTATTATGGTACAAATGGTTTGTCTTATCTTTCACATGTTTCGTAAATGTCTATCCAACACGTAATTAGTTAATGCATCTGCCAATGTATTCATGCGTCTAGGAATATGATGATATGTAATATAATTAAAATGTCCATCCAATAGACAGATACAGAGATACATTCGTAATATTCAAGGGTTCCTGACAGAATGTTGCCCGTTGAGTTAAAGGATGACAAGTTGTGAATCTAGGTTGAGTAAATGAACAGGAGCTCAACTGTTTAATCTGAGCCCTTGGATGTAATAAGGTTAGATTTAGATAGATTTCTTTTGTAAAAGAAAAGATAAGTTTGGATAAAGGGTTTGCTATCTTAAGTGCACCCTAATAAAGAGAAGTAAAAAAGGTAGGATGAGTAGGTGGGTAAGTAGAAGAATGGTTGCAGAATTGTGATGATTGTTAGATAAAAGCATGTTGATCACCTTCATCAGCAAAGTTCCAAGTATGGATAATAATTGGGCATGTATCAAATCCACAAAATCAAATGGATTAACCTCCCTCACTCATTACACTTTTCACTTAACTAATTTCCAAGAAAAGTCTTAAGTACCTAAAATCTTAAGTCAAAGGGGTTCAGAGCATTTCTCTAACTTCTGGAAGGACCGGACCCTTGACCTAATGACTTATAGACCTTAAGTACAAAAAATCCCCTCATAAACATTTACTCCTCTTCACTCCCCCTCATTCCCCTCATAAAACCCCTTTTCCTAAGGTTTAAACTCTATTTTCCTAAGGGAAAGCAATTACTCCCATGTAAACTCTTTTCCCTAAAAAACCCTCAAAACTAACCTTTTTAGCCTAAGTTACAATGTGTTAATGAAACAAAAATGAATTAAATACATTACATTTAACGCTAAAAACCCATTCTCTGCCATCTTCATATTAATTTCTAACACTTATATATGTATTAAATCCCAAAAAGAAATATAAACCCTTCCCGTAATATATATATCTATATATATATATATATATATATATATATATATATATATATATATATATATATATATATATATATATATATATATATATATATACATATACATATACATATATAAAACCCTTATATTAATGACCCACCCCAAAAGTTTGAAATATAAAATTTATGAATAAAACTTGACATAATTAATTAATATGTGGTTAATTACAAGTCAAACCATTCGCCAACGAGATCACCCTCGATGCCCTTAATCCACCATAATTCGTGATTAATTAAAACCTGCTACTTTTAAACCCTCGTCCTGCCCCCCCACTATGGTTCATGCATCTTCATGAACTGACCACCACCCGATATTCCCCTGTCAAATCTAACGATCCTCGTTGATTTTGCAAGGCCTCCGAAGACCAACCTTTACCCACCTGATATGGGTGGTTTCCTATTGGGCCCTAATGCTACGTGGCCCCCGATGAATGGCATCGTTCAACCTCCCCCCAATACCACCAAGCACCCAAAAGCTATGCGAAACAAACCACTTACCGCCTGCCCGCTATGTGACAAACCGTCTATTGTTCAGTTCGTGCCATATTTTAAAAGTTTGCCCGTTAAAGTTTAAACCCCAAGAACCCAAGTTTTCTCGCCCTTCGCCCATTCTACTGTGTAAACTTATGAAACCCTCCTGCTCCACCCGAAGCCTCTCCTAACAAATTCAAGCATGGTTTACCTCTCAAAATCACTTTTAACTCACTCCGTAGACCTATAAAGCTCGATAAAGCCATTAATGACCCTGCCTGTCAACCCAACATTTTCCTAACAGTTTGTTTTGTTTTATAAGCGATCAAAAGACCGTAGCCTTGGATAAACAGTCTTAATACTATTCATAAGACCTGTTTACTTCGAGATTGTTATCAAATCTATTCAAACAGAGATGGAAAATAAAACATACAGTTAAAAGACAAGTAGAGGAAACATGAAATTAAATGATTTACTGTTGAAATAAACAGTAAAAAAACTTAAAATATACAGTGAAGGTAAAAGGACACAGTAAAGAACAGTCAAAGTGTATCAGGGTTAAAGAGTATTAGATTGAAGACCAATTCAAGTAAATCAGCTAGCATGAAGATAAACAATAGGAAGACAGTTACAGAGCATACAGATTCGTGTCAAAGTGAAGGTAGATGTAAAAACAGAGCGGTAAAAGTAAACATGGAGGCAGTAAGGGTTAAAAAGAGATGAAAACAATTTCTTTAGCAACAATGAAGTTTATCCAAAGTAAAAGTGAAAAATAGTTAAAATAAAATTTAAGGTTAAAAGATGAAATCAAAGCAGAAATGGTACATTCTTCAGAAATTTCTTTTTTAAGTCATAGTTTTGCAGAAAATATTGTGACCAATTCAAGATGTATTTTTAGATACTGGAGGAGGTTTTTGTTCCTAAAAGGCTAACCTACAAAAACCTATCTCATGTTTTACACATGAATTACCAAAAGGGCGATAAGTGCATGTCTTCACAGCCTATTTTTTGGACTGTGTAAAGTCTTGTTTTAGACATCTTTTTGTAGAGAATATTGTGAATAGCAGGAGCTGAATTTTGGAAAACAGAGAAAGTTTTATCTTAAAAAAATTCTTATCTACAATAACCTCTTTCACTTTTTACATATCTAGCTCCAATTGAGATATAAAAAGGTATCAATGGACCCTAATCTTGCAGAATTGCTGGGGCAGAATGCACAAAGAAAGGATGCAGTTAGTGACTTGGATGCCTCATCATCAATTAAGAGTTGCTTTCAAATTTGGCTTTCTCTTCTTTGTCACCATAAATACATAAAAATAGTGCCAAATAGATTCATTAGTTTTGAGTGTCCTTGATTTAAGTTATATTAATGTAAAATAGTTTGAGATATTTGTAAAAACAATTTTGATATTTCTTCAAGATATTTTAGTCTAGAATTAGTATAAATACTTCTTCATTTGAAGTATTTTGGGTGGATTCAAAGATATTTTTGTAGACATTTATTATCAAGTTAAGGAGCTATTATAATCAAGATTGGATTGGCTTGCTGGATCATGGAATAAAGTTAAAGACATTTCACGGGATTCTTGTGCACAACGGAAATCAAATAAGTATTATCTCTCATGTTTATTACTATTTTCTCTTCATGTTTATAAATATTCACATATGTCTCTATGAAATCTGAATGGTAAACAAGGAATGATATTTCAGAATTAGCTTTAATGCTCTCTATCTTGAATGTTTACTTTCTCTATGTTTTCTGCTAAACTATTTTGGTCTGGGAATTCTTAATTACTCCCTTACTTCCGTAGTTTTCCCCTCTAGGTCCATAGTAAAGGATTCTTAGTTCTCCTTTTCTACTGATTTCCTTCTTCTCTTCATCTTGATCTCAGTCTAAGGATTCTTCATTGCCCTTTCACCCTAGTTAGTACTACCTCATCCATTGGTACCTGAAGATTTGCCTTTTGCTTTGCTAGCCTGCCCTGTGAACTCTTCCTTTAGTGATTCATCTGATCTAGTTAAGCCATCCTTTGATTGAATCCATAGCCCAATGGTTTGAAATCCTTGTTCTATCCATTTGTTCCTAGAATTCCACCACCCAACCAAAATCAAAACCTTATGAACACTAAGAACTAGCCTAAAATATCACCAAAAAAAGTTAAATTATAAAGAGAGAGCCCTCTCTGGACTTAGGTTGGTTAGAACCCGAGTCTAAAAGATTGCTTTGTGATTACCTTGGAAATTTCTTTCTTTAACCTTGAGAAAATTCTGAGTGATAACAGAGTGGTGACCATACTGGGGAGAACTAACATTTTCTGTAGAATTGTTTTATAGGTTTAGATTTGATCTATGATGGTGGACAATGATCATACATACAAAGGTTAAAATCATCCACCCGGCGACTCCAAATCAATTCCACAATCAAGACTCCACTAGAGAAATGAACCTGAAAGAACTATATGAAGAGATCAGGCTTTTAACTTGGATAGTTATCCAAGACATTATGTTCTTTCTCATTGATAAATTTTTTCAATATATATTATATATTAGAGAAGATTTTAGATTAACTTTTTGTTATTTCCCTTTGAAAAGTGTAGATATAAAATCTTCTTACACATTTGAACAACAGTCTTCTAACTCTTATGAAGATCATTTTCCAATTGAGAAGTATAAAAAATCAAAACTAATCATACAATCCCTGTACATATTCCAGTACCTCATGAATTTCCTAATAGATATACGCCACTCATCTTACCTCCTACACTCCATGCTTTCCCTAACAATTATTACAAGCATCTCCCTAGGTTTGATGGAGAGAATGGTATCACCGCTCAAAATCATATTCAAGGTTTTAACAATTATCTAGACTTATTTGAAATTGATGAAGATGATGTTATTATCAGGCTTTTTTCTCTTTCTTTGCAAAGTAGAGGAAAGAGTTGGTTCAAAAATTTACCTATTGCAAGCATCTCAAATTTCCAACAGTTTGTCAAAATTTTCCTTGATAGATGGATAATCAAAGTCAATCTTCTTGTAATCATAGAAAAGTATAATTAGTTAAAAAGATAGCCAGATGAAACAATACAACAATTTTTAGACAGATTTAATCAATCCTATTATTCAAAGCCATCAAATATAAGACCTCCCTCTGATTCAGCTCTTTTGCATTACCCAAGAGCATTTGATCCAGAGATAGAATTTCAGCTAAGAGAAAGAAACCCCTCAATGCTAGAACAGATGCAGAACATTGCAGTAGATGTAGAAGTTAATCTGCAAATTAGAAGAGAAAAGTTGAAAGCAGAAAAAGAGGGAAAACTAGACATTTTGATGAAGAAAACAGAGGAAATGATGCAGAAGATCATCATGAAAGATGAATTTTTTGCTCAAAATCAACATGACACATTTATTCCACAACAAGAAGAGATTGAGAATCATGAACAAACTCCTACTAATTCCAACTACCATAGATCAGAAGATAGATTCATAAAGAAATATGTGGAGGAGAAATCTCCTGATATAATGTGTATGTTTGATGACATTACTTCTTTTGATGATTTGCCCAAATATGATCAGTATGATGATAATTATGTTCTTCAAATCCAAACTAACTTTACAGAGCAATCAAAAGCTAGTTTGGAGAATAAGGAAATTCAATTTCAGCCGCTTGAAAACAATGATCATTTTATCCATATCAGCTATGAAAGTGAAAAAGAAAGTGCAGAAAATTTGGAAATAAGTGAAGCTTCTTTGCCTCTTTTTTTTGAATCATTTCAGTTTTTAAAGGAAACGTGGTATAAAATTTCTAAAGAAAAGGAGGAGCAGCTTGTAGAAATCTATGGAGTTCCATTTGAACCTATATGTAATAAGTTGCAGCAATCCTTCCATGTTCTTTATGATCCAATAGCTGATAGGATGGATGATGAATGCAATCAGAATTTTTCTCCATTAACAAACAATGAGAGTCAAAATCAAGATAATAATGTTTTCATCAGACATACATTTCAATCAGTAGAAGTATCATCACAAAGCTCATCAGAAAGTCTACAGGGTGTTAAAGATAAAAGTGATATTTCAGTTTCATGGCATGGAAGCCACCCAGAACAAGTGTGCAGTTGCTTAAATCGGTTGAATAATAGTGTATATATTTTGGAAGATCCTTTTGTAGAGTTTTTAGAGCCTAAAAAGGAAAGCAAGTATTTCTTTATCTTCTCATTGGTTGACAAGGTTATATTTGCCTTTCAAACCTCAGTTTTAATCACAAACAAGCTCAAGTAGCAAAATCCGTCAATGTATATAATGCTTGTGTGGTTGCATTGGTTGTTTCATTTTACCTAACCAGTAGTTAGAAAGCTGATTAGAGTAAGTAGGTAGGATTTCAGTTTGAACAAATTCAATTTTCATTAGCAACTTTATGTTAGATCAGATTTCAGTTTGCAGAAAAGGGTGTATTTTTAGTTCAAAAGTTTTAGTCACAAAGATTATACAACAGAGCATATACATGTGTGGGATTGACCCAATGAATCAGGCTACTATTCTACGGTGTTCTTGACATTTCATAGGGGAATGCCATCCCCAAGTGGAGCCACTATTAGGTTCCTATACCAATAGGAGTCATAATTTTTGAATGGCTGACATTAAACCTGTAATATGTACATACCTTTGCTTTCTGCAAATGTTTTCCATCTTCAAAAAATGAAAAAATGTAAAGAGGGTATGTCCTAAAAGTAAAATCAAAGGACAAAAAAAAAATGTCAAAAAAGATGAAAATATGAATCCCAAGAAAAGAAAAGACCGTGAAAGTGTGCAAGTCAAAATGCCACTATTATTTACTTTTTGTGCAGAATAAATGATTGTGTGTAGTTTGTAATCTATGCCACAATCCATGAGAGTCAAAATTTTTAAACTTGGCTATTTCATGTTTCAATTTCATGTTTATAGATAGAGAAATAAAATCTGACCAAACAGTGTAATCTTGGCAGATAAGTAGATTAGGTAGAGTAAATGAAAAGGAGCTCAACTGTTTAATTTAAGCCTTTGGATGTAATAAGGTTAGATTTAGATATATTTCTTTTGTAAAAGAAAAAATAAGTTTGGATAAATGATTTTCCCACTTAAGTGCACCCTAATAAAGAGAAGTAAAAATGGTAGGATGAGTAGGTGGGTAAGTAGAAGAATGGTTGCAGAATTGTGATGATTGTTAGATAAAAGCATGTTGATCACCTTTATCATCAAAGTTCCAAGTATGGATAATAATTGGGCATGTATCAAATCCACAAAGTCAAATTGATTAACCTCCTTCACTAATTACACTTTTCACTCAACTAATTTCCAAGAAAAGTCTTAAGTACCTAAAATCTTAAGTCAAAGGGGCTCAAGGCATTTCTCTGACTTCTGAAGGGACTGGACCCTCGGTCTAATGACTTATAGACCTTAAGTACAAAAAATCCCCTCATAAAAATTTACCCCTCTTCACTCCCCCTCATTCCCCTCATGAAACCCCTTTTCCTAAGGTTTAAACTCTATTTTCCTAAGGGAAAGAAATTACTCCCATGTAAACCTTTTCCCTAAAAAACCCTCAAAAATTACCTTTTTAGCCTAAGTTACAATGTGTTTATGAAAAGCAAATGAATTAAATACATTACACTTAATGCTAGAAACCCATTCTCTGCCATCTTCATATTAATTTCTAACACTTATATATGTATTAAATCCCAAAAAGAAATATAAACCCTTCCCGTATATATATCAATAAAATCCTTATATTAATACCCCACCTCGAAAGTTTGAAATATAAAGTTTATGAATAAAACTTGACATAATTAATTAGTCTGTGGTTAATTACAAGTCAAACCATCCGCTAATGAAATCACCTCTGATGCCCTTAATCCACCATAATTCGTGATTAATTAAAACCTGCCGCTTTTAAACCCTCGCCGGGCCCCCCACTATCATTCGTGTATCTTCATGAACCAACCACCGCCCGATCTTCCCCCGTCAAATCTAACAATCCTCGTTGGTTTTTCAAGGCTTCCAAAGACCAACCTTTACTCGCCTGATATGGGTGGTTTCCTGTTGGGCCCCAATGCTACGTGGGGTTCGATGAATGGCATCGGGCGACCTCCCCACAATACTGCCAAGCACCCAAAATCTATGCGAAAGAAACCACTTACCACCCACCTGCTACGCAAAAAACCGTCTACTATTCAATTTGTGCCATATTTTAAAAATTTGCCTGTTAAAGTTCAAAACCCAAGAACCCAGGTTTTCTCGCCCTTCGCCCATTCTGCTGTGTAAACTTATGAAACCCCCCTGCTCCACCTGAAGCCTCTACTAACCAATTCAAGCATGGTTTACCTCCCGAAATCACTTTGAAATCACTCCATAGACCTATTAATCTCGGTAAAGCCATTAATGACCCTCCGTGTCAACCCAACATTTTCCTAATAGTTTGTTTTGTTTTACAGGCGATAAAAAGACCACAACCTTGGATAAACAGTCTTAATACTAGTCATAAGACATGTTTACTCCGAGATTGTTATCAAATCCATTCAAACAGAGATGGAAAATAAAACATACAGTTAAAAGAAAAGTAGAGGAAACATGACATTAAATGATTTACTGTTGAAATAGACAGTAAAAAAACCTAAAATATATAGTGAAAGTAAAATGACACAGTAAATAACAGTCAAAGTATATCAGGGTTAAATCGTATCAGATTGAAGACCAAGTCAAGTAAATCAGCTAGCATGAAGATAAATAGTAGGGAAGATAGTTACATAGCATACAGATTTATGTCAAAGTGAAGAAAGATGAAAAAACAGAGCTGTAAAAGTAAACATGGAGGTAGTAAGGGTTAAACAAAGATGAAAACACTTTCACCAGCAACAATGAATTTTATCCAAATTAAAAGTGAAAAATAGTTAAAAGAAAATTTAAGGTTAAAAGATGAAATCGGAGTAGAAATGGTACATTCTTTAGAAATTTCCTGTTTAAGTCATAGTTTTGCAGAAACTATTGTGACCAATGCAAGATGTATTTGGAGATACGGGAGGAGATTTTCGTTCCTAAAAGGCTAATCTACAAAAATCTATCTCATGTTTTACACAGGTATTACCAAAAGGGCGATAAGTGCATGTCTTAGCAACCTATCTTTCGGACCATGTAAAGTCTTGTTTTAGACATCTTTTTGTAGAGAATATTATGAACAAGAGCTGAATTTTGGAAAACTGAGAGAGGTTTATCTCAAAAACATTTTTATCTACAATAACCTCTTTCACCTTTTACATATCTAGCTTGGATTGAGATATACAAAGTTATCAATGGACCTTAATTTTGCATAATTGCTGGGGCAGAATGCACAAAGAAAGGATGCAGTTAGTGACTTGGATGCCTCATCATCAATTAAGATTTTCTTTCAGATTTGGCTTTCTCTTCTTTGTCACCATAAATCCATAAAAATAGTGCCAAATAGAATCATTAGTTTTGAGTGTCCTTTATTTAAGTTCTATTAATGTAAAACATTTTGAGATATTTGTAAAACTAATCTTGATATTTCTTCAAGATATTTCAGTTTAGGATTAGTATAAATACTTCTTCATTTGAAGTATTTTGGGTGGATTCAAAGACATTTCTATAAACATCTCTTATCAAGTTAAGGAGCTATTATAATCAATATTGGATTGGCTTGCTGGATCATGGAATAAAGTTAAAGACATTTCACAGGATTCTTGTGCACCACAGAAATAAAATAAGTATTATCTCTCATGTTTATTACTGTTTTCTCTTCATGTTTATAAATATTCACATATGTCTCTATGAAATTTGAATGGTAAACAAGGAATGATATTTCAGAATTAGCTTTAATGCTCTCTGTCTTGATTGTTTACTTTCTCTATGTTTTCTGCTAAACTATCTTGGTCTGGGAATTCTTAATTGCTCCCTTACTTCCGTATTTTCCCCCCCTAGGTCCATAGTAAAGGATTCATAGTTTCCCTTTGCTACTGATCTCCTTCTTCTCTTCATCTTGATCTTGGTCTAAGGATTCTTCATTGTCCTTTCACCCTAGTTAGGAATACCTCATCCATTGGAACCTGAAGACTTTCCTTTTGCTTTGCTAGCCTGCCCTGTGAACTCTTCCTTTAGTGATTGATCTAATCCAATTAAGCCATCATTTGATTGACTCCAGAGCCCAATGGCTTGAAAGCCTTGCTCTGTCCATTTGCTCCTAGAATTCCACCACCCAACCAAAATCAAAACTTTATGAACACTAAGAACTAGCCTAAAATCTCACCAAAACAAAGTTAAATTATAAAGAGAGAACCCTCTCTAGACTTAGGTTGGCTAGAACTTGAGTCTAAAACATTGTTTTGTGGTTACCTCGGAAATTTCTTTCTTTAACCTTGAGAAAATTCTGAGTGATAACACATCCCAAAAGTACATTGAAGCATGGTGGCCAAAACGTTGTTCATGGCTTCAACTTGGCCATTGGCCTCAGGGTAATATGGGGTCGAGCCCTCGTGGTGCAAGCCCAATGTAGATGTTAGTTCTTCCATCATGTAATCTCTGAAATGGGAGCCATAGTTTGTGGCTGAAGATAAAGAGAATTTTACTCTGGTTCCAAGATCGTTTTGACTATTGACACACATTCAATATATAGTATTGCCACATTGTATTACTACATTATCCATAAAATGTTGTGGATATTCCACTGGACAGTTTGTCACAAAAGATCTGATAATAATATATTTAAATTCTGAAATTTTACACTATTACAATTTTATTAAACTTCTAGATCTATAAATTTTACTATAATTAGTGCATGCATGCGAATGGAAATTTTGCAGAAAAGTAGAGAATGAAACAATAAGCTCATACTGACACATAAGGCATTAGATATGCTCTAGGAAACCCTTTCAGGAGAAAACCCAACTAGAAGGTGAGGCCATTTCGCTCTCTTTCTATGTCTAGAAAATAATGTTGGATATATAGAGAACTAATGCCTATGGCCTGTGGGCTACTACAGTGTACACATATTCTCTACGTGATCTACCTCCTATCTCTCATGGCTATATTTTCTCAACTATGGAACAAAATGTTCTCGAAAGAATGGAATGCCTCTTCCTCCTAATGGCCTAGTTATAACATAGCCTAATAGCCTACTAGTGGTTAAATTTGATTACATAAAATCTTAACTAGAGTTAAAATATAGACTCTTCTAGAGTATTTTACATCATAAACACGTGGCTAGACCCTTTTCCATGAATAATATGGGATGACGTGACATCCTCCCGAATTATAGGTGTGAAAATAGGAAGGTCAACTTTTGAGTCCATTAACTTTTGCATACAGACTATAATTAACACACTTCTTGCATCGTTCGAAAGATCTATGTGTGTAGAACATCGTGAAAAGGTGATACACTAAATAAGAAAAGTTTTACCTTCAAAAAATAGTGTTTGATGTCTCAAAACACTCCTAGAAGGTTTCAGACCTCGTTTTTCCAAATTGGGTCCTGCTAGTAAAAACGATCCCATGACCTAACTCCTCCACTTTTTTAACTCTGAATGCATCAAGGTGGATGAAAAACAATATATGATCCAATCCAGATCACCACATATTGTATACGGGTACATTTTTAGTTGAATATTGTATCCTTCATTTATTGAGCTTGAATTTGTTGAAAAATGGTCAAGATTGATGAGTTATTTGAGTACCTAAACACTCTAATGTTGTCAACTATTAAAATTAGCAAGGCCACTCTCATTGGTATTTAAATATTCTTCTAAGATGCACAAGAGAGGATTGTGTTGGAAAATCACGATATTATATTAGGGTTTGGTTCTCCTTTCTTGGTAATCACTTGTGAGTGTGTTGGCTTCTTTTACTTCTTTATTATCTTATATTTCATCAAGAAATTACCATATTATATGCGTATGAAGATTACAAAACAAGAGACATAAGATATACGCACATGACAAGGAAAATCCCCCTCGAGGGGAAAATCCAGTCAAGAGAATTCTTCCTTTTAATAATATTCTTTAAGACTCTTTAACCTAGACCAAGTCCAAACTTTCCCTCCACACCATGTCAGCCTACCAGATCTTTGAACCCTTCCAACAACTTCAACTAAGAAGTAGCTTCCGACAACATTGAAATCTTCGGAGACTTCGATCATCCAACCCGGATCATCAAACAAAGAGAGAGAAGCACAAAAAGTTCGATTTTCTTCTTCTCTAAAGACTTCCCTAAACTCACACTTATTTTCTCTTGCCAACAACAAACTTCTCACTTCTCCAACTCTTCTTGAGATATCAAACTTGCTTGATATTGAGTGGTTCAAATGAATTCGACGTCCTTGAATATATAGGATTCTTGTGGGTCAAATGGGGGTCCTTAGGTTGACTTTATCATGCTTAGGACGACATGATGTGGAGGGTACATAATTCATATTTGACTTGATAACAAACCTTTTTATATGATTCAAAAGCCCAAGAAGGGCCTTTTCGAATATAAAATGACTCTATAAACTCAATATTAATCCTAGGAGTCAACAATGGGGACTTTGACTAATATAATGATGACCCAAGCATGACACCCATGCTTTAATAAGTCATTGTTACAATAATAAAAATTATTTTATTTATTCTTTTGACGAGTACATTACATAATGACTCAAGTACATTATTGAAGACTGAACATAATTACATTTTCTAACGCTCCCTCTTAACTAGGGAGGTATTCATAATGTACATATACAATGGAAGATCTCATACTATATGAAAAAATGAAGAAATTTTTAGGCACCACAATGCCATGGACTAGATTCTTGACTAGGGAAATCTATCCAAACAATCACTCAACAATTTAGGCAGTGCAATACCATGGACTAGATTTCTAATCAGGTAAATCTATCCTAGTGAGGACTAAGGTGGAATCAAGCTTTCAGCCCCTCTAGGTACTATTAGGCTTAGTTTCTAACCACCAACCCAAACATACAGGTGTGTATCCAAAACATAGCTCAATAAACAACACCACCTTTTCAATTCTAGGATCTAGAAATCAATACAAATTGCTAGCCAAATGTCTCCCTAAGAAATTCTCCACTCACAAATCCTCAATAAGTCTCTTCCATTTCCTTATCATCAATACAATCGCCAATATCTACAAAACCCAATAGGTTCCTTAGATATTCAAACTTCTTATTAGGAATAACCTTTGTCAGTATGTCTACTACCTGTTCATCTGTTGGAACATACTCTAACGTTACGATCCCATCCTGCACCAAGTTCCTAATAAAGTGGAACTTGTTATTGATATGCTTCATCCTCAAATGAAACATGGCATATCCAAAAATCTTGATACAACTTTGATTATCATAATTAATCATAGTAAGACCTAGGTACTTCTTGAACAAATATGTCAGAAGCTTCCTTAACAAAACAACCTCTTTTCCTACTTCACATACATCCACATATTCTTCCTCAACACTACTCAATGCAACAGGATATTTCTTCCTAATCATCCATGAGATCATAACATCTCCTAGACTAAAGCATGCTCTAATAGTTCTCCTTCTATCAGTCTCACTTCCACCCCAATCAAAGTCTGTGAAGCTAATTAGCTTGACTTCCTTACTATCATACTTTAGGCAGTGATGTATAGTGCCACGAAGATACCTCAATATATGTTTGGTAGCTATCTAGTGATCATGATGAGACTCCAACTGAAATTGACTAAGAATGTTCACTGAAAAACGTATATATGGCCTAGTATTTACGAGATATATTAGAGAACCCACCAATTGTTGATATGAGGTAGGATCCACGAGACTAGAGTTGGAGCTCCTTAGCTTCTTTAGGTTGGTGATCATAGGAGTAACCATCGGCTTGGAGTCCATCATCCTAAATTTCTGCAATAACTTGATGATGTACTTTCATTGTCCCAAGTATAACTCCCCAGGTCTCTGCGATACTTCTAGGCCTGGGTAGTAATGCATCAGTCCTAAATCCTTCATCTCAAATTCAACTGCCAACATATTCTTACATTATTGAATTATTCATTCTACACCAGTGATGAATATATCATCCACATATAGTAGAATAATGACGAGCTCATTATTCATGAATTATATATATATATATTTAGATCAATAATACTCTTCACAAACCCAATTATGAGAAGATATGCATCCATTCTTGCATACCATTCCCTCGGTGCTTGCTTCAAGCCATATAGGTCCTTATCGAGTCTGTAAACATGAGAGTCCCCGCTATTCATTTCAAATCCTTCAAGTTGTTCGATTTACACTTCCTCATCAATGGTCCCATTTAGAAATTTAGTCTTAGCATCCATTTGATAGATATTCCACCCGATTGTAGCAGCCAATGAAACCAACGATCTAATGGTAGTGTACCTTGTTGTAGGTGCAAAGGTTTCTTCATAGTCAATGCCTTCCTTTTGAGAGAAACCCCTTGCAAGGATCTTGTCTTTTTACTTGTCTATACTTCCATCAACAACATGTTTGATCTTGAAGATCCACTTCGATGTGACAACTGATTTGTCACCAAGTCTAGGAATGATTTCCCAAACTCCGTTCTTCATGATGGATTGATATTCTTCCTACATAGCTTTCTTCCAAACCTCTTCATGCACAACTTCCTTGAATGTAGATGGTTTTACTTTAATCAACTTAGTCATATATGCAGCATAACCAGAATATCTTTTCAATTTCTTACTTTCCCTGGAGGACCCTTTTTCAGCGTCATGTCCTTTAGCATGTTCCAATGTAGCTTTCAACCAATTTTTCCTCTTCCTTGTGGTTGGGATAGCCAGTGATTGAATAAGCTCACTTGGTCCTTATTCTTCATCATTTGTAGTAGAGTTCTCATGATGCGCTTCTTCTTCTTCAAATATGGGAACTTCTTCGTCATTAGAATCAATAGGAATGTCCTTTGATTTCTTGTAAGCTTGATTCTCATCAAATATGACATTCCTTCGTACTTCAAAGTGTCCTCCTTCCTTTATGCAAATTCTATATGATTTTGAGGAAATACTATAACCAATGAATATTCCCTTGATACTAGTCAAGTCCAACTTCTTTCACTTGCTTTCAAAACATGGATATATGCTGGACTTCCAAATATATGGAGATGATCCACACTTGACTTCTTCCATGTGAATACTTCTTCAGGTGTAGTATTATCAAGACTCTTATGAGGACTTACTATTTTGAATGTATACGACAGTCATCATTGCTTGACCCTGCAAGAAATTTGGTAAATCTTGATCAAGGAGCATCGTTCAAATGCCTTCTTAAATTGACCTATTCTTCCTTTTCGTCAATCCATTTTGTTCGAGGTAGTAAGGAATAATGAGCTACCTCTTAATACCAACATCCTTACAATATGCAATTAACTCTTTAAAAGTGTATTCCCTACCATTTTCAGACCTTAGAGTCTTTATCTTTCTTTCGGTTAGGGTTTTGACTTCAACCCTGAACTCCTTGAGCTTATCAAATACTTCATATTTGGTTTTGAGTAGGTATATCCATGTCTTCCTCGAATGATCATCAATGAATGTTACATAGTAGAGATGATATCCAAGTGATTTCTCAGACATGGGACTACATACATCAGAATGGATGAGGTCTAATATTTCTTTAGACCTAGTTTCACTATTATGAATTGGCTTTCTAGTATGCTTCCTCAAAGAGAATCCCTTGCGCACACCTTCATGATCTAGCTTCATATCAGGAATACCATGAATTAGTTGAATAAGAGTAGGGATGAACCTATAATTAAGATTACCATACCTTCAATTCCATTGTTCAATGGGACCTATTTCCATATAAACCAAAGCTTGAGGAGATGGAGTGATAACCCAATAAAGACTTCCTTCACGAACTCCAATAATCCTAGCTTTGTCATTACTAGAGTTCTTTCCCCAAACCAATACTTTTCCATCAATAAAAGCAATCCTTTCCCCTTTATCTTCTATACAAGAAATAGAAAGTAAATTCTTTTTCAAACATGGAACATAGAGAATATTGTTTAGATGTAGCTTCGATCCATTAATCAGCTTCAATTATGTAGATCCTAGGCCTCTAACATCATAACTTTTGTTGCCACCCAATTCCACTACATGGGAGAATGACTCCTTTGACAATGTGTGAAGTTGCTTGCTTTCACTTGTCATGTGCCTTGTTGCTCCACTATCAATGATCCATGCATTCGCATCAATAAGAGAACCTGTAAGACCAGCCTAGATTCCTTGACTCTTGAATTTGTTGAATAAGTGTAGATGATATTCTTGATCCATCTTCCAGCAGTGTTGTAACCCAATCTTATGTAGTTCACCATAGAGGGATAATCCATGCCAACAAAGTGACCTTCGACTTCTCTTCACCTTAGCTCTAAAACCATGTTGGAAAAGAAAAGATGTTATATTAGGGTTTGATTCTCCTTTATTGATAATTACTTGTGAGTGTGTTGGCTTATTTTACTTCTTTATTATATTATCTTTCATCAAGTAATTACCATATGAGATGTGTATGAAGATCAAAAAACAAGAGATACAAGATATAGGAACATGTCAGGGAAAAACCCACCTCGATTGGAAAACCCAGTCAATATAATTCTTCATGTCAATAGTATTCTTTGAGACTCGTTAGCCTATACCAAGACCAAATTTTCCATCCACACCATGTCAGCCTCCTAGACCTTCGACCCCTTCTAACAAATTTTACTAGGAAACATCTTTTGGCAACATGAAACTTCCGGAAACATTGAAATCTTAGGAGACTTCGATCTCCCAACCTAGATCACGAAACATAGATAGAGAGGCAGCAAAAGTTTAATTTTATTCTTCTCTAAATACTTCCCCAAACTTGCACTTCTTTTCTCCTATCAGCAACAAACTTCGAACTTCTCCAACTCTTCTTGAGATATCGAACTTGCTTGAGAGTGAGTGGCTCAAATGAATTCGACCTCCCTAAATATATAGACTTCTCGTGGGTCGAATGGGGGTCCTTTGGCTGATTTGATCATCCTTAGGCTGACATGATGTGAAGTGTACATAATTCATATTTGACTTGATGCAAAAAAAATTACATGATTCGAAAGCCCAAGAAGGGTCTCTTTGAATATACAATGACTCTATAAACTCAATATTAATAAGAGTCCACAATGGGGACTTTGACTAATATAATTATGACCCAAGCATCAAACCCATGCTTTAATAAGTCATTGTTAGAATAATAAAAATTCCTTCTTTAATTATTTTGACAAGTACATTATAGAATGACTCAAGCACATTATTGAAGACCAAACATAGTTACATTTTCTAATAGATTGAGTTCCTCCAACTTGAGTCAAAGGTCCAACAAAATGAACAACAATAGAATAATGAACATTCTAAATTGGTGTATGTTTATAATAACTTCCTTTTTGAGGTTGAGACTGATTCCAGTCAACATCCATCATTTGATGAGATCAATGAAGCCATTTCAAGAGAATATTTGCATGAATATGCAAAGGTTCAACTTACACTTCCCACGTCCATCATCATACCTTGGGTAGAACTTATCAGCAAAAAACATAGACATGGTCTTGGAAATAGAAAGGATTCATCCTTTCACATTCAAGACTACTTCAAACCAATCTAGTTTCAAAGTGTTGAGTTTCTTCTGGATGGTTCATCTTCACTTGTTCAACATCCTACTCTTCTTCCACGATCACTTCATATTTTGAAAGTCCAATATTGTGATAGAACTAGCCATCTAAAATATTAGTGTTTTGATTTTCACCCTTGTGAGCATATCGTAAACATACTCATCATTCAAACACATGTTCTAGAAATAAGACATTTGCAAGAACAAAGATTCACTTTGGATGGATCGCTTCTTGGAAATGGTCTTCAATAGCTATGAAGATATACCAGTCATACTTCAAAATTAGTCTCAAGTATTGATACATCTTGCAGTGGAGATATCTTCTTCTTACCTTGTACTTGACAGGAAGGAATTGATGATCAACTACTAGCTTCAAAGTCAAATCAAGCGAGCTTGAGCCACAATTTTGAACCAAATAAAACTACCAGAGCCTAGAGCGAGAGTCAGCCGTAACCAGATTCAAAGTTGTAGCCAAAGATAGATTCATGTTCCATGAGAATGAATTGGTTGGTGGATAGCCTTAACCCACCACCAATAGAAGGCTTTGGTTTCTCTAACATTAATGTGTGGTCATCTTCAACCCATCATCGTGGAGAAATTCCACTGTGAAAAAGACTTCAACTTCTATCCAGATTCAAAATCATTCTAGGAACTACTTTGAGTCTAGTTCTAGAGTTGGTGGTCAGCCTTAAACTACCACTGATCAGGGAAAATTTTAAGGATGGAAATTTACCTTAAAGTTTAGAAACCTTGGTGAATCTTACGAGTCCCTAATATGCATACTGTAAAACGTTTGGTGATATTTTTTTAAGATATCAAAATTTATAATGACTTTATATAGTCTTTGTCAAATTTTGGCGATTTTTAGGATAACATTATTTTATACTATAAAATTTTGGCGAATCATTTTTAGAAAAAAAATGGAAATTGGCAACTCTTTTTTTTGGAAAGACGATGGAAAATTAACCCACTTGCGAATATTAGCCCCTAAAATTTTCCTTGCCAATGATAGAAACTTTAGGTTCTTCTACCTCATTTGATTTGTCGTCTTCCATAAACCACCTTTTCAGAGAGAACATCTAGCCATTGGTTGCCATGCACTTTTGTATTTCAACTCTCTTCTTAGACTCATGTACACTTCTTCAGATTAAGGGGGATGTTAGAAACCTAATTTATTAGGGTTGGTGTGGAGGAATTCCAACAACCATTGAAGTTTAAGTGACCTCTTGGGAGATGAAAACCAAGGGTCAAAAATCTATTTATTAATATGTGCAATTTGTGAATAGAATGTAATCAGAAAATTTATCTAAATTTTGCAAATTAATTGTGTGTATAATAATGTTTATATATAATAAATTAATTGTTAATAAATATATATGATTTCAATTGAAATATTGGTATGACAAATTATTATAAATTATTAATAAATAATTTGTATTTAGTTTATAATATGCATAATTTTGTAATTTATTAATGCAATAATTAACTACTAAACGTATATAGTAACATAAACACCCCTTAAAATTTGAAAACTATGAGTATGGTGAATAAGTTATTAATAAAGTATTACAAACAACCAGAGAGGTCTAAACTCATTAAACTTTATTATAAATTAATGAAATTCATTAAATGTCTCATCAATTAAAAAATTATCATTATGTAAAAATTATTTTTAATTTATAAAATTATAAAAATGTAATTTTATAATTTATTAAAAGCTTAATTTTAGTTTACTTTAATTTTTAAAATAATATTTAAAACATATCTTTAATTTGTGACACCTGCCTCCTCATAGTAAATCGACTTCAAGTATTTACTGGCTTCTAACTATGGAAGCTTCACATGATCTCACAGATCCCAGTCCTCCATGTTTAGAAATAGTACTCGGGCCAACATGTTGCCCTCAAAAGGTACTTCCTCCAGCAACAATGACATGAATACCTTATATTTCAATGATTCATGGTCCTTAGTGATCTTGGCAGTGGATTTCCTAGGGGGTACATAAGGTGGTACTTGAACAATGGGCACTGCTTCCTCTGCATCGATATCTTCAACCCCCATAGTCAATTCTTCTTTGTCTAGGTCCAGGGGTTCTATTGGTTGCATGATTTTGTCCATTCGGCCCTTCTGTCTAACCTCAGTTGGGTTTTTGTTCGACGATTGCCAATTCAATGCTTGCTATGGCTTCTTTTGCTTCATCTCTTGTGCCGAGGAGGCAATACGTTTTAGCCTTTGACGACCTAGGTGTTGTGGTAGGGACTGGTGGTGTTGCATTCATTTTTTTAATTCTCTCCCAGAATATCTTCTTCTGCCACTCGAACAAATCTACCTCAAACCCAAGACCTTACTGCGAAAATTCCTTCTCTACTTCTTGCCAATCTCGTCCAAACATGAAACAATTGTCTTGGCTCAAACTTAGGCACAAAATCTCAAGGTAATATCTCTGGAAGAAAATCATTTTAATGTGGAGCGAGATGCTGTATTTATAGCCGCTTTTGAATTCAAATCCATTAATTCCCTCCATATCTCCTTCATTAATTCTCTTTTGGCAGAAAATTTCCAAAGATATGCTTCTTAAATGCTTCCCCCCCTCTCCCCCTTTAACTAAAAAATAGTCATCCAATCACCTACAGTGTTTTCAACGGTCACTTTATGGCCAGGTTGCACAGGGCTCACCTTGTTAGCGCAACTCCTATGTCACAGCTCCCATCTGCGCCTTTCTCGTAACCATCGCGTGACCCAATCTCCTTGCCAAAATTTTCTCTTGGCAGCATACTTTATAGTCCTGCACTTCCTTACAACTGCCTGAAGTACTAAGATTACCATGCATCCATATAATCATTGCACTGGGGTGGGATTTCCCCTATACAACTTCAACCGGCTTCCATTTATTTTTCTTTCAAATAGCTCCCCATTCAGCTTCGCGAGCTGAACTGCACCACCATCCATAATCTCCTTGACTATGTATGCTCCCAGCCAATGCATCTGAAACTTTCCTAGAAACTTCGTAAACTTTCTATCATACATCAATCCTAAATCTCCACTTTTAAAGGTGCACTGCTTAATGTGGCGATCATGCCACCCCTTTTCTCGAGCCTTCGGCACCTGCTGATGAAATCCTGCCAAGAATCGATCCTCTTCTAACTCAAGTATTTGCGCAAGGCATTCTTCCATTATATTACGATATTTCGTCTCCGTTACTATAGCAATCCTCAAACTGGGCACTATGTACTCCATTCGCATCACTGCTTCTTGTCCATAAAAATAGCCTAAATGGTGTATGTCTAATCAACTTCTTATATGTAGTTCTATATACCCAAAGAAAAATTGGTATGCACACATCCCAATTGTTCCTATTTTCATTATAGATCTTCGTCAAAGCATTCTCCAAGATTTGATTGAAATCTTCCACTGTTTCATTTTCTTGAGGATGTTACGACATGCTTTTTTGATGATACATCTAGAATTATTCAAGAAAAGCAATAATTGTTTCATTCAGGAAATGTGAACCCCTATTTCTCATCAAAATCTTAGGACAACCAAACCTATACAAAATGTACTCAAACATAAAATTTGCAATTGTAGCTGCACTGTAATCCTTTACGGGTTGCACCTCAACCCACCTAGTCAAGTATTATTTTTAGTGATGATGTAGCATGCTCCTGTCTTTTTTCCTGGTGGTTGAATAGGTCCCACAAAATCTATTTTCCATTTATCAAACGCCTGTACTAAGGCCTGCGGGTTCAGATTCAATTCATCCCTTCGCGATGGCTTCCTATTCCTCTGATAGACATCACATGCCCCACAATATTCCTTGGAATCTTTGTGCAAAGTTGCCACCACAACACAACGTGTAGGATCTTCTGTGTAGTCACTCTTCCAACATAATGTCCTCCAGTAACTCCTCCATGTGCTTCAGTGAGGATACTTTGTCTTTCATAATCCGGTACATACCTGCACAAAACTTCATCTGACCCCATTTTATACAAGTGCCCTGCAATTACAGAAAAATCTGAAACCCTCACTACTAATTCCTTCTTCTACTACATCGTATATCCTTCAAGGGGTATGTAGAAATTCCCACTGTAGATCACCTGATAATTCAATATACTAAAGAAAAATACTTGATCTACTTCTACAAACAATTATATGAAAGCTTAATCGAATATGAGCAAGATCAATAGAACACATAAAACTGATAAGGAGAAATCAATCACACATAACATAGAATAAATATCTCGAGGAAAGCCTCAACCTAAAACCCCAACTCTGTATTATCATACAAGTGGAAAATAGTCATAGAATTACACAAAGCCTTAGCTTGGAAGCCAACTAGCTCTCAGTATAATCCCTCTACTGCTCATAAACAGTCAAAGGCCTCTCACAAACCTTCTCCTCTGCCCTCCAAGCCTCCTATTTCCTTGCACAGTTTTTCTTGGGGGCCAATGCTTCCACACATGTGAATTCCCACCTCACACTGCTCACTTGGCCCAGTAATCACTAGACAAACTTGAAGGAGATAAATCCTTCTCCATGGATGAGTTTCCTTTATAGGAAAAATCCATCCAACTGAGAGTACACTGTCCCTCCTTTGATCTCAACTGGGTCTTTCTCTAAACTGACATGCATGAGTTATTTATGAGAGAATATTTAGTTATTTGAAGTGCAACATTTATATGCAAGCATGCATTAACTAACTGAACTCACAATTAATTCAACAAACTATTTGAATTAATCTAATTGGACTTGACTCAGTTAACTGAGCCAACTTATTACAACTCAATATTACAATTCATCCTTATCTATTTAACTGATGGATAAATTCCTCAATCAATGGAGAAACTGTTGCATGTCCTCACATAGACTTCATGTTTTATTTTTCACAACTAATTAACTCATGGTGAATTAATTAATTTATTTTCAAATAGCTGTTAAGTTCAAATTCGAATTTTACTTCACTATTTTAGTTTAGGGACTGACTAAAATAGGAATCCATCCTGAACTGCTGAAAATAGCATTTTTCATTCCCTGTTGCTCAATCTAGCACTGGTACCCAAACTTCTATTTATAGTAGTGTTATTTTTAGCACTTCTATTTTTAGCATTTCTTGTTGCTATTTTCAACACTCCCTCTCAACAAGAAAGGCATTCAACTCAAACCCAATCCTGTACCTTTGGAATGTTATGCATGCAACACTTCTCCCAAGTGTGGTTGCTCCAACAACTCGAGAAACAAAAAAACTCCCCACTGACCTCTCTGTTGGGCTAGAAACATACTTTGATGCTGAAGCTATACCTATTGCTGACAAGTGCTCCCTCTCTAATCTATGAGCTGCTGTAACACTCCATGCATCTCACACCATTGCACACCTCTCTGTGCCATCCTGCACTGGTGCAACACTCCTGTGCCTCTCGCATTGTTGCAACCTGCTAGCTTTACACAGTCTTGGGACTCCTACACTGTAGATCTCTTTTCCACTCCATCTGCATCTATCTCTACCCACTCAGCTAGTCCTACTACTCCTCGTCGGGGCTCTTGTAGCAATGTTGAATCAAAGAGGTTGGATACCTCAAGGATCCTGCCCCTATTCCAACCTTCTTGGGATGATCACTCCACATCGCCCCAGCTCCTACCTGGAGGTATGGATACATGTGATCCCTCTACCCACCTAGCTCGAAATTTCCCCCTACTAGAGGTATCTGCATGAGTATATGTCTCTACTTGATCTCCTCTCAACTTCTCTAGTTGTGGATGCTCGACAACCTCCTGAAGCTTCTTCACCAATCATGGCTCCTCCACAATCGTCTGAGACTTCCTCTAGCACTGCATGTTGAGAGGTAATGTCCTCTCCCTCTCAACCACCAAGTCTCCATAAGTTGCCTTACTCCTCAAGGCTTCGGATGCATCTTGAACCTCAAGAACATACAGGTTCTTGACCCGTGAACCGATTTGCTTCACTTGTCTAGTGATGATGTGTCTAAGGAAAACATTTCCCTTACTAAAGACTACATCATAGCCTTTGTTTTCCAGCATCGTGATCGACACCAATTTTCTCTTCAGTCCTTGTACATACTTGACATCGGTTAAGGTAATGCGAGCTCCATGCTCCCTCTGAAAAACAACTGTGCCTACACCTGAGACACTATACTTTTCATCATTACCCATTGCTATGAGTATCTGGAGATCTTTCTCCTCCAAAGTACTGAACAAACTCTTGTCATCGGTCATGTGAAAAGAAGCTCCACTGTCAAGAAACCAACCACATCCCACCATGGATGAAACCATGCATGCGAACAATGTGAAATACAACTCGGACTGTGAGGCCGGTGCCTCACCTTTTGATCCTTCCACGGATCCCTTCTTGAATTTCTTTAGTGGACAATTTGTAGCAAAATTGGCCCACCTCATGACAAAGGAAGCATCACACTTTCGATTTGTCAATCTTCTTCCCACCTTGGGAAGAACTGGATTGGGAAAGACAATCCTTCTCCTTCCCCTTCTTCACCTTACTCACTAAGGCATAGTTTTCTTCATCCTCCATGGATGAAGAACCATCTATGGTGCTTCTTCTTATCTCCTCCTACATCAGATCCGACCAAAATTGTTCCCAATCTGGCAATTTCTATCTTCCATTAACCGAGTCCTGGTAGCTATGCCAGCTCTTAAGAAGACCAAGGAGTGCAAGACTCACCATGTCATCATCAGTTGTCGTGATCCCTACATTTCCAAGCTCATCCCTGCATGTGGTGAGCTTGTTCAAATACGTAGAGATCGTGTCGCCCTTTTCACACTTGATCTTCCAAAGCTTGTCCTTCAGCGCTAGCTTCCTCTGATCGTTGCTATTCTAATCTAGATCTTTTAATGTTTTCCACATTGAAAATGGTGTCTCCTTCCCATGGAGAATCGAGACTCTGTGGTCTCGAACTCCCTCCAAAAGAATCCTCCTTGCTCTAGCCACACATTTCCTCCATTTTGCCAATTCAGTAGCATCAGTCGGCTTGGGGACTTCTTGATCAATGAAGTCCTTTAGACTGTTATCCTCCAATACTACTTCCATGTGATCCTTCTAGGCTATATAATTCGAAATACCATTAAGGGAAAATTCAAGTCTTAAACCATTGAATGTCATAGGTGAATTAGAGATGTGATAAGAACTTGATTTCTATATTCAAGAATCACAAACTTTGAACTTCTCCCTTCTTGTATACTTTTCTTCCTTGATCACCTTTTATCCAATACCATGTAGAAATTCCCACTGTAGATCACCTGATAATGCAATATACTAAAGAAAAATACTTGATCTACTTCTACAAACAATTATGCAAAAGCTTAATTGAATATGAGCAAGATCAATAGAACACATATAGCTGATAAGGAGAAATCAATCACACATAACATAGAAGAAATAACCTGGGGAAAGCCTCAACCTAAAACCCCAACTCTATATTATCATACAAGTGGAAAATAGTCACAAAATTACACAAAGCCTTAGCTTGGAAGCCAACCAGTTCTCAGTATAATCCCTCTGTTGCTCATAGATAGTCAAAGGCCTCTCACAAACCTTCTCCTCTGCCCTCCAAGCCTCCTATTTCCTTGCGCAGTTTTTCTTGGGGTCCAGTGCTTCCACACATGTGAATTCCCACCTCACACTGCTCACTTGGCCCAGTAATCACTGTACAAACTTGAAGGAGATAAATCATTTTCCATGGATGAGTTCCTTCGCACAGGGTTTCCCCTGCACATACCCACAGTATGCCTGCTCATGCATAAATACATTTCCCAGGAATTTCTTTGACCCACTAGGTCAAAACTTCAAATCCAAAGATGGTTAAGGCCCCCTTTTTATAGTTCCACTGTTTCAGAACTCAATCACCCCGCTAGACCTCCTATCGGAGCTTTAAACAACCCTCAAAACTTTATATAAGATTGAATGAAAGTCTTCCCTCTGATTCCTTCTATTGAGCACTAAGACCCTTCGTAACCTTTAAACCAACTATGGGCCACTTATACATAACCATAACATGGTTAATATATGTTTAACATATAAAAACCTTCACTCGATGCTTATTCCATATAAAAACCCTTTACAAAGGGAAATTCATGCATCCATACCCTTTTTTCGCCTTGCGTACAACCTGTCACGTTTCCTGAGGTTTAACCTCATCGCAATCAGCTATTGGCTTTTCCACAGTTCCTCATTGCCCCTGTCTCTTCGAATGTTCAACTTTCCCTTTAAAACCTGGGAAATACACTATTGACACTCAATTCTTCAAACTCTCGTTTACAAAGGAAAACCTTGCTAAATACACATAGCGGACTTCAAATGCATTGAAACGGTGTCTATAAATGCGTCGGGTCCCCCTCCTTCAACCTTTCCATTTGTAAGTCGGATCTCTGCCAGTGCCAATATGCGATGGCCAATTTAGTGATGACCGTCGATCAGGATCACGATCCGATGGTCAACGTTTAATCACCTAATCACAATCTCTTAGTTATAGGTCTTAACTCCTTTGCTTAAATGTCACGACCCGATATGGTTTATGGACCCGATGGGGTTTCTAGGTTGTGTTTGATGGGTTTTCGGGTCTGCCACATATCGCATGATAGTTTGTGTTGCGAGCCCGATTAATCCACCCACGCAATTCAATCTTGGCCATCGATCTCCAATATCTGACGGCTACTGTGCATCATTTCTTCAGTTCTCCGTTGTTCTTTTTGTGCCATTTCTTTAATGTTTCTATGGTTTCTGGCTTTCCTCAAAGCTTGGTCTATAGGTGTTTTAACTGTACTCTCCCTCCTGAGCTTTGGATTTGATCATTCTAATGGATTTAACAATCCATTATGATCCTCCTCGTCATGACTTCCTCTGTGTGATTGCTGCACTTTGCATGCACATACATACATACATACATACATACATACATACATACAGACATATATATATATACACTATAGTTTACTCATCTTTCACCATTTGATGCCTACACTTATTCAATTCGGGATTTAAATATAAAGTGAGACTCGCTGTCTCTTCTTGACTTGATCTTCTAGTTTAATGGCCTTTGATCCATTATCTGCCCGTAGGCTTACAAACAATAACTAAAATATCTAATCTCTCTCTCTCTCTGTCTCCGTTTCTAACCCATGTTCATGCCTATTTGGCTTATATTTATACAAAGGGATTCTAAACCAATTTCTGGTTTAGATCCATGAATTCCTCAACCTCATTCCTAAAATATATTTCTCATCCCTAAGGATTCTCTTAAATCGACAAAATCATGAGCTAATTCCTAATCGAGGATTTACAATCAATTCTCAATCCTCTCATCACTCAACTATCCTAAATCTCTCATGTTCTCCTATATTTGAGAACATTTACAATAAAGCCTTACAATATTCAATTAATTTCTATTCTAATCAAAATCACTCAAAACATTAAATAATTACATAAATTCAAAACTTAGGAAACAAACGTCCTTGAAATACAAGACCCCCTATTTCTACTAGAATACAATGATAATATTGAGTTGGATGCTCCTACATCATTTCTTTATAGGAAAAATCCATCCAACTGATGGTACATTGTCCCTCCTTTGACCTCAACTGGGTCTTTCTCTGAACTGACATGCATGAGTTATTATGAGAGAATATTCAGTTATCTGAAGTGTAGTAGTTATATGCAAGCCTGAATTAACTAACTGAACTCACAATTAATTCAACAAACTGTTTGAATTAATCTAACTGGATTTGACTCAGTTAACTGAGCCAACTAATTACAACTCAATATTACAACTTACCCTTATCTCTTTAACTGATGGATAAATTCCTCAATCAATGGAGAAATTGTTGCATGTCCTCACATAGACTTCATGTTTGATTTTTCACAACTAATTAACTCATGGTGAATTAATTAATTTATTTTCAAAACAACTGTTAAGTTCAAATTCGAATTTTGCTTCACTATTTTAGTATAGAGACTGACTAAAATAGGAATCCATCCCGAATTGCTAAAAATAGCAATGCTATTTTTAGCACTTCCATTTTTCATTCCCTATTGCTCAATCCAGTACTGGTACCCAAAATGCTATTTATAGCAGTGCTATTTTTAGCACTTCTATTTTTAGCATTTCTTGTTGCTATTTTCAACAGGCTACGCCTATAGACAAGAATTGGATGATATCTGCAAAATGTTTATGTGTAACGCGCACAACAAATAGCTGCGCATCAAGCAATCCTTCATAAAGACTGGTATGTTCCTAACCATTCTCAATCCAAAAAAGGTGATTGGGTCCAACATTTAATATTCCTAGCTTCACAATTACTTCAAATTCGTACTCCTAAAATAGCAGTAACCACCTACAAATTCCTCCCCCCCCCCCCCCCCCCGCCTTGCAACGCAAGCTTGTTGACCAAGCACTTAAAAGCTAAATGGTTTGTATACATTTTGAAGTGTGAACCCAACAGATAATGCTTGAATTTCTGGAGCACATATGCTCTGTGGTTGAATAATCGTTCTCTACCTTAAACAACTTTCTGCTCACAATTGCAATCTGATGGTCGATATCTAATATTCCTGGTTGGGTTAAAACTGCTCCTAGCACTATGCAGGATGCATCCACATGTACATGGAATTCTTTATTCCAATAGGGGAACACTAGAATATGTATTGTAGCCATCTTTTCCTTCAAAACATCTAAGTTTTTTTGGCAATCATCATCCCAACAAAATGTCGCATCATTCTTCAATAATTTCTCCATGGGCGCAGTGATCTACGCATATGCTTTTATAAACTTTCTGTAGTATCTGGTATGACCCAATGTTGTGCGTAGTTGTTTACATTCCTCAGAGGCTCCAAATCGATAATCACTGCAATTTTAGCAGGGTCCACCATCAACCCTTGCTTACAAACAACGTGGTCCAAAAGTATCCCATATGGTATGCAAAATATACACTTCTTTAGATTGAATGAGATTTGATACTTCCTACAAGTATCTAGCATTAGGAGAAGGCTTCAAACATGCTTTTTAACTAACCTAAACACCTTCTAATCATCAAAGTAGACCTCCAAAAATTTGTGAATAAATTCTTTAAATGTTGCGACTACCACCCTAGAAAATATCGCAAGGGAATTCTTAAGTCCAAAGGGCATAACTATATACTGAAAAGAGCAAAGTCCCATTTTGTGGTGAAAGTAGTCTTACTTCAATCTTTTGGCGCGATCTTGATCTGATGATACCCTTAGAATCCATCTATAAAAAAGTATGCTTCTTAACCACCAACGTTCTCCAAGACTTCATCTATGAATGACATAGGGAATAGATCATGTACACAAGCATCGTTCAACTTCCTTAGATCTACGCAGATTCTGATTTCACCCTTTGTCTTCTTCTCTTCAACCACCACAGGACTAACCCATTATAATTCTTCTACAGGCCCAATAATACCGGTTGCGAGCATCTTATCCAGTTCTTAGCATGCCTTTTCTTTGTATTTAGGGTTCAATCAGTATGGGTGTTGCTTTACTGGCTTCAGATTTGGCTTCAAATTGATCTTCATAATGCCTAGATCACCTACTAACCTATTTAGATCAGAGAACTTTGCTAGAAATGAGTCTTGATATTCCCATAATAACTTTGGGACCTTGTCAACTATGTCCTCATCCCAGTAATCTACTATATTCGTGAACTTCGGCTGCACTTCTAATCCAATGTTCAATTTGTTGGTTTTTAATGGTTTTGAAATATCAAGAACCTCTACCTTAGGCATAATGACTTCGCGTTGTCCCTTTGACTCAAGGATATTGATATTCCTCGGATCTTCCTCACCCTCTATTGTGGTAACATTATAACACTCCATAGCATGGAAGAGCTGCGTACTCCAACTAGGTTGTACCCTTGTGATAAGATCTACAGGTGTTGTGAATATTGCAACATTAATCTCCTGTAATGCTTGATCAATACATTTGAATCTGCCCTCAAAACTGAATATTAGCAGAAATATTTCCTTAACAATGTCCCACTCCATGGTTCCATGACGTAACTCTATTTCTAAATACAAATTCATCGGAATAGTATCCAAAGTGTGGCAGAGTATATGTACCCATTCAATTTGTGGTTCTTCTCCCTATGATCTCGTCCAACGAGCAAGATGCTTGGGTGGATCATCCTTCCTTGTATACTTTTTAGTAATGCGAGTATTAGCATAGCCAAATCGTAACTTCATCATCCTTCAGTACTCCTTCCAGTCTACAAAACTGTTCTTATGTGTACCCCACCATCTGGTATGCATAGCTCATAGCGTGTTGTCCAATGCCTGGAACCGATGCTCCTTCGATACATCCCTTTCAAATTTATCAAGAAAGAAATTTACATCTTCTAAGCCATCATAATAGGGTAAATTGTGTACCTTAGTGGATATACATTGGAGTGATTTAGTAAGTCCGTTGCATCATAGTGTTGATACTTCACGCAATCTATTATGCCAATGATCGAGCTCCTCATCTGAATTAGAGTTGCAAGAGATGTCCTTTTCCCAAGTAATTATTCCATCCATCGTAGGATTAATCCAATCCTCGTTCCACACAATAAGCTTATAGATCTTCTTAATATCATCCTCCTCATATTAATCTCGGACTGGTTCAGTATACCGTGTAGCCTCTTCTGGATCCAATGGAATAATGACTCTTAGTTCCTTCTTTCCAAACGTCATGTTGCACTTCTTCACATTGATGACCACATTCATATCTAATGCCCAATCAATCCCAGGCAGTGTTGGGTAGGGATTACAATCATCTGCTATTTTGATTACCTCAAAATAAGCTATAACACGTGCCCCTTTGATGTCGACAGTTACTCCATGTAAGCATCCCATAAGAATAATCTTTTGTTGGTTTTCCATTCACAGCTAAATTGGGGACCACTGTAGCACCGACTTTCCCATTTTTTTCCCAAGTCTGTTTAGACAAAACATTCGCATTAGATCCCAAATTTAGGATCACCTAGTCCATTTCAAATTCTTCAATTTATGTAGTCAATCTCATCTCTTGACATATCTTTTCTTACTTTTGTTTACTTTATGCACTGCGCGTTGTTCAGACAGTGGCTTATCCTTGCCAGTGAAGTTTTCTATTAGCTCTTGCAGTCCCTCCACCACTTTCTAGTCCCGTAAAAGCTTCATGTAGGTATATAAGAAGGATGTTAATACTGAAGGATCTATTTCCTGCGTAACAATGAATTCTTGAGGCTTCTCCATTTAGGCACTCTGATTCTTTGACGTGGAAGCTCCCAAATCCACCAATTCTTCTTCGCTTCCATAAATGTTTCTTTTTCCTTATGCAAATCAAATTCTGTATCTTTGATAGCAGCCCTGCACACCCAAGGATTCTCTTCTGTCTGTTTTCTTGTGGTTTTATCTTCCCCGGTAGTTATATTGCTCCCTGTAACTATATTAACACTGGGGTCATCCTAGCGTGGTTTTTACCTCATCATCTGGATGTTCTGAGTGGGTTTTTGGTTCTTCTTCTCTTGCATCTTTGCGATGAGAACTTGACAATCTTTTATTACGTGGTTAAAATGTCAGTAATATTGACAAGAGGGGTGTGTTGGGTTCTAACAATCTCACACAAAGTGGCTTGTTTCCCCTCAATTGTAACAAATAATATGTCTGCAACCTCTTCTAGCTCCTCCCCCTCCTCCTCTCCCTCATCCTTGGAATCCTCTGCACGTTGTAGCTCCACTTTGATCTTGTTGCGGATGAGTCTCAACCTTTACTCTATATGTCGGGGTTCTACCCATCATTAATTCATAGATTCGGCAATTGCGCTCATCATGGCCTACAGACTTACATAAATTGTAGAATAGTTGTTGGGGAGTTTGCACGAACTTTTGCAATAAATGGCAATTGTCAGTTGAGTGTTTTCCTATTATTTGATAGATACCACACCATGACACTACATTGTTACTCAATCCAATGGTATTTTCTGGCTTCAAGGGGATAGGACCTACTCTAATTAGATAGTTCTGATATATCGAGCAATGATCTTTGTCATGACCATTCCCTTTTCATTTTAAGCACCACACTTTAGAACGGGTCTCATTTTGGACCTCTTTCCTATTTTTGAGATCCTACAACTCCATATGTAGGCAAGCCAATTGCAACTAAATCTATTGTACTCCCAGCTTCGTATCTTGAATAGGTGAAGCCTCCAACTTCATAAAAATTTCCAACGCTTCAACTTGCGTTCCAAGCTTCTGTTGTGACAATGGTAATCTCAGATGCGGTAACATCGAAGCAATATACCAATCCTTATGTTGCTCATCCAAGATATGTAGATTAGCCTATTGTAGTAGAAATTTCAGCCTTTAATCAAATTCCCATGAAGATTCATTCACCTTTTTCTTAATTTCTTTAACCTCAGTCACAAACTGGGCTTGAGACTTAGGCCTTTTGAATTCATTATTCAGCGCATCTTTGGTGTCTTTCAATGACATAGCTGGATTAGTTGTATTGTACTTAATATACCAACTCAGCACCCTGTCTTGCAATGTTGTGACCAGTTGTGCTTTCTTTATATCATCATCCATTATCTGATGTGACTTCCATACAACATTTGTTACAAACCAAAATTGATCAGGGTCTTCTGTCCTTAGGCCCCTGAATATAGGCATCTTCATAGTGTTTGCCATATTGAATAACAGAGGTGGAGGTGGAGTCTTAGGTGTGTGAGGTGGAGTGGATGGATGTGGTATTCCCACAATGCCCTGTTCTACTACCTGTGGCGCACCTTTGGGTGTCTTCAGACTACTACTTTCTTCTTTGTTGTTGGATGCTCCCAGCAGAGGACTATACTCAGCAATTGTCTCTAGATCATTTTTGAACTTTTTCCCACTTCACGTAGCTCCCGTCGAGTATCGTCTAAACATCAATTTAGTGCCATAAATAGTTTCTCACACAATAACATTTTAATCTAAGTTTTCAAAGACTTCAGATCCTTACCTATTTGTCCTTTGAAAAGCTGGCGTTTAACTTCACTATAACTGGCAGATGTATCAATCACGAACTCAGTGATAAACCCACCGAAAATATTATCGATCCAATAATCGACAAACTTCGCAACCTTGTTCTTTGATCCTTCCAGATGCTTCACTAACTCTAGAGTCCACACAATAGGGTTATCCAAATTCCAGGTAGGTTGACCATACGCTAATTTAGCCAACCATTTGTATAATTCACACGAAAAAGAGCAGAAGAAAACTTCATGTTCCTCTGTATACAGATATCTCTTTAACCACTCTTCTTCCGACAAGCGCGGATTTCTATTTTCTTGAGATGAAAAATCATGCAACTTTTGATCTATCAACTTTTCATTCTCCTTCTTAGTTGGTATCCAATTATGCCACATCACACATTCCTCAAATAGATCCTGGTCCCGACAACAGAACCATTTGTTGACTTGAGGGGGCTTGGATCAATGTTCACACTTAGCTGCGCTAACCAACAAAATCCTACACTAATGGTCCTTTCAGCAACAACCTACGCAATAGAGGCTGCAGTCTCACCCGAGGCAGTATTGGGAGATGCTAGAACTAGGTTTCTACATCCAGAGGATTATGTGATTTGTTTCTGCCAACTTAGGGATTTATCTTGACCTTCATGAACTCTAACCCTTAAAACTCAGAATTTACACTAATTAACAGCTAACAGGTTGATGTCCTTTGCCGATTGTGCTAAACATGTATAAAATCATATAAATAAATAGATCTACCTCTTCACGAATCTATTAAGTACTTTTCCTAATTAATTGCATTCAACATATCATAAATACACTAAATTCAGAGATAAAACAATAATACACAGATACACAAGTAGTTCTTTAGAGTAAGTCTTTATTATGCTTCAGATCTTTCATTACATATCTCCCAACCCTGCGCACATAACTACAGGGGTCTGCGCCCTCAGCTGCATACTTACCAAGGTCTCTGCGCACATAGCTGTAGGAGCCTTCCCCTTCACCCAAGTACATAATAGATAAGATCAGACCCCAATCATGCACTATTCTTTATTCTCTTCTCTATCTTATGATTCTCTTATGATTTCCTTTTATATTCTTCTTCATTACAATACCATGGTCTGCAAACCATGGGCGAGTCTCAAAACTACTTGATTTCAACAAACTTAAGGGGTTTTGACCTTCTTAAAGCCCCTTTGACTCCTATCGACCTGTGCTACTCGTGCTAGGATCCTCAAAATGTGGAGACTTTACAATTTTGAACAAAACTTAACAAAATTTGACTTAGGGGACTGTTAATTTTGACCTAAAAGACCCCGTCCCAACAAAATTTAAAGAATTTAACTTATAATTTTAGATAAAATTGTGTGAAATGTCTAGAATCTTTGAATAGTAAAAACTTATAAAAATTTATATTAACAAATATTTTCCTAAATTTATTACACATCATTAAATTGAAATAATATTGAAGTTTACATAGATTTACCAATACATATTATTCTTTTTACATAAATATTATATCTTATCTTTAAGATTAGTGTATTGAAATTTTCATAAATATTATTTTCTTATTTTTAAGATTAATGTTTTTTTAATAATTATAATTATTTTGTTTTCTAAAATAATATAAAAACCTAAAAAATCTATAACATCACCACTATCCATTAGATATTGGCACACCATAAACATGACATGTATGACATTACAATAGAAACAAGACCTTTTCTAAACTAAATCTTGATCACCTTTTAAAGTTTAAGGTATAGGCATTGCCTACAAATGATTGTGAGTCTTTAATTCAAAGTTTTTCGATCACCTTCACCATTTAGAGTATAAGAATTGATATTGACACATTACAAACATTGATATTTATGACATTCAATCGAAACCAAATATTTTCTAAATTAAATTTTGATCAGCTTTTAACATTTTAGTCATTGTATTTTTAAAATAGGCATTGCATACAAATGATTGTCCTTTTTAATTAAATTTTGATCAGCTTCTAACATTTTAGTCATTGCATTCTTGACATTTAAAGTATTGGCATTGAAGGAATATCCTTTGCCTGAGTTTTGGAGCATGAGCGACAGAGGTCCTGGTGAAGTTTTACCATAGCGCCTGCAACTCGTGGTAATGTGGTGAAGCAGACACAAATTTTGAAGGTTTCTTCATCGCAACAGATAAATAATAATAAGTTGAAGGAGACAAGAGTACCGTATGAGTCAAGAAATGATCACTTACAAAATTCTAATGTGTTTTTACATTTCTTTTGGAGCCGTAATAGAACTTTCATAGACTTCTCCTGCGAATAAGACAGCCTAAAACCACTTCCTTGATATTTAAAACGAGAAAAATGGTGAGGTTTTATTCAAATCCTGACTGAGTACTATTACTTCTTTGATCTTTAATAGAATTTCTGGAGTTATAAGGGAAAAGTATTTTGCAGGTCTGTGCAGAAGCTAGAACTTTAAAAGATGCCATAATTGCTGCAAGAAAGGCACTATATGAAGATTATTAATGGAGAGTTCTTTAATTTAGTTTCCTATAAATAATTTATCTGGTCATTGGTACTTTTATGTCACAGCATGCTCGTATAGTTCAAAAATTTTTCCCAGACGTGAAATTTCAGGTATTCAAGATATAATTTGAATTTAGGGTTTGTATGTCTTTGATCTTTAATAGAATTTCTGGAGTTATAAGGGAAAAATATTTTGCAGGTCTGTGCAGAAGCTAGAACTTTAAAAGATGCCATAATTGCTGCAAGAAAGGTACTATATGAAGATTATTAATGGAGAGTTCTTTAATTTAGTTTCCTATAAATAATTTATCTGGTCATTGGTACTTTTATGTCACATTATGCTCGTATAGTTCAAAAAATTTTCCCAGACGTGAAATTTCAGGTATTCAAGATATAATTTGAATTTAGGTTTTGTATGTCTTTGATCTTTAGTAGAATTTATGGAGTTATAAGGGAAAAGTATTTTGAAGGTCTGTGCAGAAGCTAGAACTTTAAAAGATGCCATAACTGCTGCAAGAAAGGTACTATATGAAGATTATTAATGGAGAGTTCTTAAATTTAGTTTCCTATAAATAATTTATCTGGTCATTGGTACTTTTATGTCACAGCATGCTGGTATAGTTCAAAAATTTTTCCCAGACGTGAAATTTCAGGTATTCAAGATATAATTTGAATTTAGGGTTTGTATGTCTTTGATCTTAAGTAGAATTTATGGAGTTATAAGGTAAAAGTATTTTGCAGGTCTGTGCAGAAGCTAGAACTTTAAAAGATGCCATAATTGCGGCAAGAAAGGTACTATATGAAGATTATTAATGGAGAGTTCTTTAATTTAGTTTCCTATAAATAATTTATCTGGTCATTGGTACTTTTATGTCACAGAATGCTCGTATAGTTCAAAAATTTTTCCCAGACGTGAAATTTCAGGTATTCAAGATATAATTTGAATTTAGGGTTTGTATGTCTCTCTGTGAGTGAAATAATTGAAGATTAATTAAGCTTTTGCAAATGCAATTGCAGGCATTTGAAATCCAAAATATTATGGCAAGCTGGCAGGTAAACTTTCCCATGTGGTTATCTAAACTTGAGCACTATCGCGCCAATCCTGAAGAAGTTAGAGATGCGTGTAAGCAACTTTTGAAAGCTTAGGATTTCACTGCTATCCACAGTTCCACCCAGAAAGTTTTCGAGACCGTGTCACGCTTTAAGTGTTCAAAACCGAGAAAGTTTGTATTGTTGGTGAGGTCAATTTTCCGGTGTGCTTAAGTTGATGGTAGATATTTTTGAATATTTCAGGATCCGATGACATGAGCGTGGCTAATAAATTGACCATGCTCATATCCGTCAAATCTCAGAATATTTTAACAATTTGCAATCAATTAAAGCGTGGTCAATCAATTGACCATGCTCATATCTGTCAAATCCCAAAATATTTCAACAATCTGCAATCAACTTAAAGATAACCGTCAATTTTCTTTCCATTTAAGTTTAAATAAATCTATTGATATCGATATGTTCTCTGATATTTATTTTAGCCTCCCCATTCTATTTGTGCTCAGAACTTCAACATTTGTTGTTTGTGTCACAGGTCGAGGCTTTACCTATAGTTCTTCAGAAAATCTACCTGATTCTAAAGAGATGTCTAGACACGAAGCATTTATACTCGTAAATTGAAACATATTTAGTCGATAACAATGATAGTAGTAGATATATATATGATATATTTTAACCCTATCAATTAACATTATTCTTTTTAAATAAAATCTCAGATCTTCCCTAAATCTCATGTCTTTATTTTAGATTTTGCATGCTAACACTTCTCGAAATATACACCACCTCGAAATCATTCAAATATTGATTTAATTATTAAATTAATATATCGATCTATTTAGGAAAAATGAGTATTAAGTTTTATTGGAAAATTAATATATCAATTAATTAGTATATTATTTTTAATAGAAAAAACTTATTACGCAGTAAGGCGTTTCTCTCTGAAATAAACTCCCCTAAATGCCTCTCTGTCATAATCTTGACCCTCAGATCTATTGTTAGACGATTCAATGATTATCTGCCGTCCAAAAAAAACATTAAAAAACTTAGTCAAAAAATTAATTAAACCCAGCGGACCCTGGTTGGTCTACCTAGCTGGTCTGTCGTGTGCTGCACAAACTTTTTCTACAGGAGGAGGGCCAGGAGGGCGGCGCAGGGCGGATTTTTTTGCAGGAGGAGGAGCGCCAGGAGATTCATGAAGTTGGTTAACAGCTAGTGAGGGAGGCTTCTGCCCAACAAACAATGCCAAGAACCAGCGTGAATATCAGTCATGTGGGCAAGTCTGAGCAGCTGTTATCTTCGTCTAGGATTTCCCTTAAGAAGGGTGGAGGGGAATTTAATGTGGCCAGGGCAGTTTCTAGATGTAAAATTAGTAGATTCAATTCATGTGCATTCAAGAAAGATGCCCAAGATAGGAATTATGGTGTGGGAGATGGAAAAGCAAATGAGCCCCTTTAGGGATTGCATAATGGGAATCAGAGCACTGGATCTGAAGTTATGTATTTTGATCCTGCGTGTGGGGATCCATTGTGGGCTTCGATGTCTCAGAGCTTAATCCCGGTGATGCTTTGATTGGGTTTCTGGATCAGCCCCCATTCTGCTGAGAAGATGGGCATGTTATCAGCTGTTGTTGGTTAAGGTCAAGCATATGTTTAAACACGTTCTTTTGACAGAATTTGAGGGAGTTTTGGTTTTAGATTATGCCATGGATGTAGTTGGGAAGAAGAATCGGCTTTATCTGACTATAGAGGACATGACCTGGAGTGATCGTATGCCTGAGAATGGCACAAACATTGTTGACTCTGGATTGAACAGCAAAGGAAGTAATGGTGTAAGGATGTAGGGTATATTTGAGAGCATTTATGGGAACCAGTTGTGGACTTCGTTGGACAAAAGGGAGAAGGAGATGAAATTGTTGAACAGTGGGGTAATACTTGGCGGAATCCAGCCTGTTAGGCGTTTGGCCAACGATATGATAGTGAGAGTTTCATTGCAGAGAATGAGTAGGAATTCATTTCCAGACAGTGTGCTGCTTACATATCTTATTCAGAAGAGTTATGTGCTTGGGAAGAAGGTAATGGAGAATGTTCAGACGGTGGAGAATTCAAATTCTATTGTGCATTCCTTGTAACAAACTAAGTAGAAAGATTTCTCTTTCAGAAAGAAAGCTTGTCCTTACAATTTACTTCAAGGTTATGGAAATTTGGATGGAAGATCCAATATCACTGCTATACTTTTGGATGACCTTTTCTAATCACAGACAGATGCGGTGGCTTATGAGGATTGTGTTTTGGTAGATGCCAGATATCAGAAAACCAGATAAAACAATCGTTCGGTCGGAATTGGTTTTATGGTGGAGCATGTTATCAGTTTAGTATTGGGATTGTTTCAAGATTAATTTGGCTTTGTCAATTGTGCAGTGTACAGTGCAAATGATAGAATCTCCATGTATGTATAAAATTCCAGTCCCTCTATCCTGTCTTTTTTTGAACCCATGAACAAGATTGGATGATTTTATCATTATAAATAATAATAATATTGTTCCCAAGAATTTTTGGGAACCTTTTGTCTAGATGCATTTTCTTATTTTATTGCTCCCTTTCTTATGTTTTGTTCTGGCTGTCTTCTTTCCCTATTTTTTTGTTTGTGCGGTTGAGGATAGCCTGATGAGCGTGTTTCATTATAGGTGAATCACTGGCTTGAAAAGATTGATCTGAATGGAACTTAAATTCAAGCCTCTGGTAAAACTGATCATGTTCACCAACAGCTTGGACAAAATGCCAATGTCTAGCCACAGATTTATTTTCTGAAAAAGACATGCCCATAGCAGTGCCCAAAACTGCTAGAGTTTTCCTTTGTGGACAATAATTTATAGGCAAGATTTATGACTTTCCCTATTCATTCTTAATCAATTTCTCATTATACACAAAGGTAAAGACAACGGTCCAATCTACATATATATATGTTGTTGAAATATTTAGTGAGAAGAATGATAATATATTATATATAATACTTAAAAACAACTATAGATAAATAGATCGATCATGCAATGACCACGAGGAAGATTATTCATTATTTGGAATAAAATAAAATATGACCTAAAAAGAGGTTTAAGCTTTTCAAAATTCATAAGAGTAAGAAGATTTTACAGTTTCAGAAATTAGATGAATTATCCTTGTTATGAATGTTATTAGGTATTCCATCACAAGAACGCAGGGTATCAAAATCAAGGTCCTGGAAGATGATGATACTAGAATCTCAATTTGGGACCTTGCGGGTCAACATGAGTTCCATGCTTTTCATGATCTCATGTTCCCTGGTCCTCAGAACCCACATTTCTTTCTCATAATTTGCAACCTGTTTAGAAAACGAGACAACAGACAACCCAAAAATTTTCAAGAACTTGAAAAAGATATAATATATTAGCTAAGATTTATTGTTTCAAATTCCAGAAGAGTAGAAACCTTTCTCACTCATGTCATAATTGTTTTCACTCATATTGATAAAACTTCTGAAAGGTCAGAATTGTACTTATCAGTGGTTCAATGCGTTTACAGGCTTAGGGTTCATTTCATTGGCTTTGTTGAATTATCCCCAATCGTATATACAGTGGATGCAAGGTCATCTGGTTCAGTGAATAAGGTTGTTCATCATGTGCAGCAAACAACCAAAACAATTTTAGAAAGGGTTCCCAAAATTTACAGAGTATGCCATGGCCCATGACTAAAAAGTGTTGTTCAATTGGAAATCTGAGCATTCCAACAAGCCAGTTATGAGATGGGAATAGTTTGCTCAACTGTGTGAAACGAAATTCCAGCACTAAGAATGCAGTCTTGCTATGATGACCCAACAAACGTTGAAGAGAGGCGAAGATCCATAGCAGGCTCTTTGCATAAACCTGGAGAAATCATCTATTTTCAGGAGCTTGATTTCATCATAGTGAAATGTGAGTGGTTTTGAGAGGAAGTCCTTGGACGTCTAGTAAGACTGAACAACAAAAGTCAATCTATTTTGGATCGACAGCAAAGGGGCTTTACAACTAGAAAAGGGTTGGAGGTGATTTTAAGAGAATATTTACAGGGTTCATTACCCGGGTTTGGTCCCAAAACTTTTGAGAATGTGCATCCAATTGACCTTGTGAGCACGATGTTGAAAATAGAACTATGTTATGAACAATATCCTGGCAATCACAATTCAAAGCTTTTCATACCCGCAATACTGGAGGAAGGTCGGTACAAGCCACATACATGGTAGCTAGGTGGATCAAGCTACATCTACACTGGCCACCATTTTGAGTGCGATGATTCAAATCATACTTTCCTCACTCCTGGATTCTTCCCAAGGTTGCAGGTATGACCCTCTGATTTTAATCTTTAGAAAATAATCAAAATGGAGCCTCTTTTATCTTTGAGAAGAATAGGAGACACGACTGATTTATTCTAGATATTGGAGATCTCATGTCCTGTTTACTGCTCAACCTCGGATAGAGTTGAAGTTGGATATCATATTCCCTAGGGTGCAAGGCATAATATGTTAGATTCACCCACTTATCCATTTAAGAAAAACTGATTCAAGATTGTAAGAAAGAGCTTCTACCTGAAGATTGTGAGCCATTACGTAATCACTCTCCCCAAGGAAATTCCTGACTATTACATGCAAATGGGAATACAGTGCTTATGTCTCCAACGCATCCCTTTGTTCATGGAAGGCAGCGAACACAGGGACTGCATCAAGGAACAAAATGAATTCTTCCATATGGTTCACTCTAGTTGTCCCTATTTTGGATCGACAACAAAGGGGCTTTACAACTAGAAAAGAGTTGGAGGTGATTTTAAGAGAATCTTTACAGGGTTTTGTACCTGGATTTGGTCCCAGAAATTTTGAGAATGTGCACCCAAGTGACCTTGTGAGCATGATGTTGAAACTAGAACTCTGTTCTGAACAAGATCCCGACAATCACAATTCGAAGCTTTTCAGACCTACAATACTGGAGGAAGGTCGGTACAAGCCACAAACATGGCAGCTAGGTGGATTGGGCTACATTTACACTGGACACCATTTTTAGTGCGATAATTCAAATCACACTTTCATCACTCCTGTATTCTTCTCAAGGTTGCATGTATGACCCTTTGATTTTAATCTTTAAAAATATAGAAAGAAAATAATCAAACTAGAGTCTCTTTTATCTTTGAGAAGAATAGGAGACACAACTAATTTATTCTAGATATCAGAGATCTCATGTCCTGTTTACTGCTCAACCTCGGATAGAGTTGAAGCTGGATATCATATTCCCTGGGGTGCAAAGAATAATATGTTAGATTCACCCACTTATCGATTTAAGGAAAATTGATTTTGGATTCTCAGAAAGAGCTTCTACTTGAGGATTCTGAGCCATTACGTAATCACTCCCCCATGTATATCTATCTATCTATCTCCCCAAGGAAATTTCTGACTATTACATGCAAATGGGGATACAATGCTTATGTCTCCAACGCATCCCTTTGTTCATAGAAGGCAGGGAACATAGGGAATGCATCAAGGAACAAAATGAATTCTTCCATATGGTTCGCTCTAATTATCCAGAAATGCTTCAATGACCAGTTTGGAATCTATCAGTTATAATGACCCAACAAAGGTTGAAGAGAGGCGAAGAGCCATAGCATTCTCTTTGCATAAAGCTGGAGAAATCATTTATTTTCAAGGGCTTGATTTCATCATAGTGAACTCTGAGTGTTTTTGTGAGGAAATCCTTGGACGTCTAGTACGACTGAACAACAAAAGTCAATCTGTTTTGGATCGACAACAAAGGGGCTTTAGAAACAGAAAAGAATTGGAGGTGATTTTAAGAGAATCTTTACAGGGTTCAGTACCCAGGTTTGGTCCCAATTTTTTTTGAGAATGTGCATCCAATTGACCTTGAAAGCACGACATTGAAACTAGAACTATGTTGTGAACAAGATCTTGGCAATCACAATTCAAATTTTTTCATATCTGCAATACAAACATGGAAGCTAGGTGGATCGGGCTACATCTACACTGGCCGCCATTTTGAGTGCGATGATTCAAATCATACTTTCCTCACTCTTGGATTCTTCCCAAGGTTGCAGGTATGACCTTTTGATTTTAATCTTTAAAAATACACAAAGAAAAATAATCAAACTGGAGTCTCTTTGATCTTTGAGAAGAATAGGGGACACGACTGATTTATTCTAGATATCAGAGATCTCATGGATAATTAAACTGGAGTCTCTTTTATCTTTGAGAAGAATAGGAGACGTCACTGATTTATTCTAGATATGAGAGATCTCATGTCCTGTTTATTGATCAACCTCAGATAGAGTTGAAGCTAGATATCATATTCCCTGAGGTGCAAGGGATAATATGTTAGATTCACCCACTTTTCCATTTAAGGAAAACTGATTCTGGATTGTAAGAAAGAGCTTCTACTTGAAAATTGTGAGCCATTACGTAATCACTCCCCCATGTCTGTCTATCTATCTATCTCCCCAAGGAAATGCCTGACTATTACATGCAAATGGGGATACAGTGCTTATGTCTCCAACGCATCCCTTTGTTCATGGAATGCAGGGAACACATGGAATGCATCAAGGAACAAAATGAATGCTTCCATATGGTTCGCTCTAATTATCCCTACTTTGGATCGAGGGAAAGGGGGCTTTACAACTAGAAAAGAGTTGGAGGTGATTTTAAGAGAACCTTTACAGGGTTCAGTACCTGGATTTGGTCCCAGAATTTTTGAGAATGTGCACCCAAGTGACCTTGTGACCATGATGTTGAAACTAGAACTCTGTTATGAACAAGATCCTGGCAATCACAATTCGAAGCTTTTAATACCTACAATAATGGAGGAAGGTCGGTACAAACCATAAACATGGTAGCTAGGTGGATTGGGCTACATTTACACTGGACACCATGTTGAGTGCAATGATTCAAATCACACTTTCCTCACTCCTGGATTCTTACCAAGGTTGCGGGTATGACCCTTTGATTTTAATCTTTAAAAATATGGAATGAAAATAATCAAACTAGAGTCTCTTTTATCTTTGAGAAGAATAGGAGACACGGCTAATTTATTCTAGATATCAGAGATCTCATGTCCTGTTTACTACTCAACCTCGGATAGAGTTGAAGCTGGATATCATATTCGCTGGCATGCAAGGCATAATATGTTAGATATTCCCTGGGGTGTAAGGCATAATATGTTAGATTCACCCACTTATCCATTTAAGGAAAATTGATTCCGGATTGTAAGAAAGAGCTTGTATTTACTCATGAGGGAGACCTATGCACCACTTTTGGGGTTAATGTACCCTAGAAAGGATCAAATACAGCCTAGAAACATTTTTCAGGGACCATTGGGTTGCAAAAACTCAATAGAGATCGACAAAGAGGGTGATAAAGGTCATGCCAGTACAACTGTACCATATGACTAAATGAAGAAAGAAACAAATAACAAGATGGAGGAAAGTATATGCAAGAATTGAGACAACATTGGGTGCCCACTAAGTTCAAGCCTTACAATTCAGTTCATTTGAAAATTGAATGCATGCACTTACACACATGTTTCCTGGAGCCCAACTTCGTTGTTGTTGCTTTGAGGTTTGGAATATGAGCCCTCTTGAAATATTCAAGAGTCTACTATAGAATTGAATCCGTTGTGGGTAACCTGAAAAATCTGTCAGCAGCTGCGACTACTTTTCAATCACTGTGCAAACTTTTTCCATTTTATTCCCAATGCACTTTTGAAACTCCATGTCACTGAAATGGAATAACAGTTAGTCTTTCCCATAAATGGTCAAGAAACAAAAACTTGACAGAAACATTGTTTCTTGGCCATTTATCTTCATCCCGTTTTGATTACAAAGTGTCATGTAAATCCCAAAGAAAATACAGAGAGGATGACTCGAATCATGTTTGAAGGCTTTAACACACTTGCTATGTATATTTCTATTGAAGTTGTGGCAGAATTATAGGTTTGCAACCTCTAATACTATTTCCTCCTAATTCCTTCAATATTAAAGTAGTTTTGTAATAAACGTTTTTGAAATCTTCACATTTCCATCATTATAAAAACACAAATCCAATCATCTTAAAAGCAAGTGGTAAAAGTACGTAATTTTTTTATCAATTGAGATAGTTCAAAAGGTTATAGAATCTATGTTGAAAAGGTATAGAATCTGTAAATTTGGCATACTATAAGTGATTTCTCTTTATCTTCTAGTTTTGAATGGCATTTTGTTTACTAATTTCTATAATTTCTATATTTAGTGATTTTCTATATGTCATAATTCTTCTCGAATTTATGCCTTACGACGTTTCCTTTGCAATATCTGGTGCAATTTCTAGTTATAGTCCACATATATAGATTTGATTTATGGGGAAATTGAATCTTGAATTTTGTGTTTTATTTAATATTTTAGGTAAGTGATAGTTAATAAATGTTTAAAAATATTATTTTAGTAATTTTTAATGAAATTTTGTTTTTTTACTTTTATTTTATTAAATATAAATCTAAGATGTTTTTATATTAATTTATTATGGTATTGCAAGAAACAAAAATATTTTACAATTATGTATGGAAATATGTTATTGCAACAAAACCAAACATAATATTATATTAAACAATAAATTAAATAGGAATATTATATTTTAAATATTTAATATTTAAATAATTAATTCATATCTCATGATATTTTATTTAATATTTAAATAATTAATTAATTTCATGGTATTTTGGAAATGAGTGACAATCAACCATGTTTAATTTATTATTTATAATATTTATCTTAGGGTTTATCTGCATTAGATTTATAATATTGGTACCTTGAGTTTAGTATTATTCCTTTGAGTTCATAATCCCTTGGGGTTTTAGTGTTAATCCCTTGGGTTTATAATATCAATCATTGTCTCAACCATGGTCAAATGTCATATTATGACAAAGATTGTCTCAATATGATAATCAAAGTCAACCATTGTTAACCATGGTCAATCATGACCTTGGTCAACCATGTTTTATAAAATCAAACATTGTCATCCATGGTTAATCATGGTAAACCATGGTCAAATGTCGAATTGTGACAAAGATTGTCTTGATATGAAAACCAACCACGGTTAAGCATGGTCAGCCATGGTCCAACGTCGCATTGTGACAATGATTGTTTCCATATGGAAATCAACCATGGTCAACCATGGTCAACCGTGTTTAATTTCGTGGTTATAATATTTATCTTTGGGTTTATAATATTAGTACCTTGGGTTTAGTATTATTCCCTTGGGTTCATAATCCCTTAGGGTTTTAGTGTTAATCCCTTGGGTTTATAATAGATTGTCTTGATATGAAAATAAACCACGGTTAACCATCTTCAACCATGGTCCAACATCACATTGTGACAAAGATTGTATCAATATGGAAATTAACCATGGTCAACCATGTTTAATTTAGTGTTTATAATATTTATCTTAGGGTTTATATACCTTGGGTTCATAATATTGGTACCTGGGTTTCGTATTATTCCCTTGGGTTCATAATCCCTTAGGGTTTTAGTGTTAATCTCTTAGGTTTATTATTCCATTAGGTTTATAATACCAATCAGTGTCTCAACCATGGTCAAACATCACATTGTGACAAAGATTGTCTCAGTATGATAATCAAGGTCAACCATTGTCAACCATGGTCAATCATGACCTTGGTAAACCATGTTCAACCATTTTGTATAAAATCAAATGTTGTCATCCATGGTCAATCATGGTCAACCATGGTTGAATGTCGTATTGCGACAAATATTGTCTTGATATGAAAATCAACCACGGTTAATCATGGTCAACGATGCTCCAATGTCACATTGTGACAAGGATTGTCTCAATATGGAAATCAACCATGTCTAATTTAGTGTTTATAATATTTATCTTAGAGTTTATATAACTTGGATTTATAATATTGGTACCTTCGATTTAGTATTATTCACTTGGGTTCATAATCCCTTGGGGTTTTAGTGTTAATCCCTTAGTTTTATTATTCCGTTGAGTTTATAATATCAATCATGGTCAAACATGGTCAACCATGGTCAAACGTTGCATTGTGACAAGGATTTTCTCAAAATGGAAATCCACCATTTTCAACCATATTTATTTTAGGGTTTACAATATTTATCTTAGTATTTATATACCTTGGGTTTATAAATTTTTATCCCTTGGGTTTATAATATCAATCCCTTGGGTCTATTAATCTAAGGGTTCATTGTCTCAGCCATGGTCAAATGTCACATTATGACAAAGATTGTCTCAATATGATAATGATGGTAAATCATTGTGAACCATGGTCAATCATGACCTTCGCCAACCATGTTCAACCATGTCTTATAAAATCAAACATTGTCATCCATGGTCAATCATGGTCAACCATGGTCAAATGTCGCATTGTGACAAAGGTTGTCTTGATATGAAAATAAAGCATAGTTAAGCATGGTCAACCATGGTCCAACATTGTATTGTGACAATGATTGTCTTAATATGGAAATCAACCATGGTCAACCATGTTTATTTTAGTGTTTATAATATTTATCTTAGGGTTTATATACATTACGTTTAAATGTTAGTCCCTTAGGTTTAATATTATTCCCTTGTGTTCATAATCCCTTGGGGTTTTAGTATTAATACCTTGGGTTTATTATTCGATCATGGTCAACCATGGTCAAATATGTTTTATAAACTCAATCACGGTACACCATGGTCCAACATCGTATTGTGATAAAGGTTGTCTCAATATGAAAATCAACCATTGTCCAAGGTCACATTGTTCCAAAGGTTGTCTCAATATGAAAATCAATCATGATTAACCATATTCCAATGTCGCATTGTGACAACCATGATCATCTATGGTCAACTATGGTCCAATGTCACATTGTGAGAAAGATTGTCTCAATATGAAAATCAACCATTGTCAACCATGGTCAACCATGTTTATTGTAGGGTTTATGGTCACATTATAACAAATATTGTCTATTAGTCCAATGTCATATTGTGACAAATATTGTCTCAATATGAAAATAAACCATGGTCAACCATGGCCAACCATTGTCCACGTCACATTGGGCCAAAGATTGTCTCAATATGAAAATCAATCATGGTCAATCATGGTCAACCATAGTCCAATGTCGCATTATGACAAAGATTATGTCAATATGAAAATCATATGTGGTCAACCATGTTTATGTTGAGGTTTATAACATATATCTTAGGGTTTATATACCTTGGGTTTATAATAGACTTTTCTCAATATAAAAATCAATCATGTTTGTTTTAGGCTATTTTGTCTCATTTGATCAATCAGGCTCCTAATGGGATCATTCACATCATATTTCCCTTTACATCATCATTGCAAAAATCCCTATGCATGACTCTCTAATTCCCAATAGTTTTTTCCCTGAATTGCATCATCTAAGCCAGTTTTAGGACCAACACACCCTAGCCTCTTACTCGACAACGTTCACCTATAGGCTTCTCCATTGTGGCCTGTGTTGATCACCTGCAAGTTTCTCTCCTTGCACATGCGTTGGTTCTAGAAATTTGGGAAAAAGAGAGAGAATATTGAAGCCTCCATTTCCAGAAGCTTCCAAGATATGTTGTAACCATTTACCTCAGATAAATTTTTTGGATCCTATCCTATCCTTCCTTGGAGTTTCCATCCCTTATCCTTAGATCTCATCCTCCCATCAAGAGTGGATCTCAATCCCAAGATTGGTAAAAGGATAAGAACTCCCAACTTACCCCACTCCTCTATATATTTACAACCTTCCATATGCAAGAGGTTGGCTTTTGGAGAGTGATTCTACCATTATGCTATTGTTGTGAGAGTTATCCTTTCATACATTTAGGGTGATTGGAGGTACACTTTGTGACAAAGGAAGGAAAAGCCAACAACTTGGAGGAGCTCTTCTACAAGATTGACACCTTATTATGGTTGTAACTCACTCCATTTATATCAAAACAAAGAGTTATTTTTTTTCCTATATGTGGTGTCATTATTTCAATACCATTTCGATCTGTTGAATAAAATATATAGACAATGTTACATAGATATCGTAGGTTATGGGCTTGTTTTATTTGGTTGTGCAGGTTCTAATTTTGGAAGCTAGAGCTTAGATTAGAGCATTCAAGCCAAAGAAGGAGTGAAACATATGATAGATTCCAAGTAGGTTTATTCCCCTCATCTAAGTCTTACTTTAAGGAAAACATTGGGTCCTTTTTCATTCTGTTGTTCTAGGTTAGCCACCAAACCTAGGGGAAATATTTTTGTTCATAGTCATAAATTCCGCATAACAAATTAGCGACTTCATTGGAGAATGGTGTATTCCCTTGTTGGTTTGTTTGTCCGTTGTGTTTGATTTACCTCTATCATAGACCTTTTATTCTTTAATCAACCAAGAACAAACCTAGGAAGAGATTGCATTGAGTCTTGTTTGTAATTTTTGTGTCAGAATCCTCTTTCCCAGGACCAATGCACCCTCTGGTCTAGTAATAGAGAATTGCACCCCACTTGGGCCCTCTCAATGCCTACGTTGCAAAGAACTGGTGCCTCTTCTGCACCTGCTTTGATCCTTGCTTTTGCACAAAATTTTCCTTGCTTGCCCAATGTTGATTTGATCAACCTACTTCCAGCTAACCTTCCCTAAGTCTTGAGTGTCTTGTGGTCTCCTTGTATCCTCCATTTGGTTTTTGTTTGTGTTTTATTGCCTTTGGTAAGAATTGGTTTCGATTTTTTTTTGTTCTTATCATTAGGTCGCTTGCAAACTTGTTTCGTTTGATCATTGATCGCTTGGATGAATTGTTGTTCTAGTATTGATTTTGAAAAATGCATTTGAATCAGTGATTAGACTTTACATCTTAGTTTTCCTCATTTTTAAAAATTAAGTGTTGAAAAGAAAACATCTTGCATTGGCATTTATGGTTTTGAATTCATATTTATTTAGGAACAATTGTATGAAAAGGGAATTTCATTGAGCATCTTGGTTATTTCATTTTCTATGCTCCATATTGTTTGTCTCTTCCCTTCCTTAGCTAGATTTTCATTGAAGAGAAAGATTCCATTTCCTCATGCTAGATTTACATTTTAGGAAATTCAGGTAAATTCGTGGTGATCCATAAATCTAAAACTTAATTCAAGATCAATTTAAAATTTATTGAATCAATCTAAGGAGAATTTGTAACATTAACGTAAACACATAGAGGTCTGGGCTAAAGACATGTTCCGGCGTCGTTAAACATAGGAGTTGTCTTTGATTTCCAGCGTTGCATCTCGGGGGTGAAAACTAATTCCACATATGTGAGTGTATGGGATCATACTCCATGTACCTTCGGGTATATTGGTGGTGCTCCACACACGTAAATTATATGGGAACACTCTCATTGAACAATTACACATTAGACAACACTACTATGGACTGCACTCCCACGTATATTTTGGGAGTCCCCAATAGGTGTTTGGTAACTTAATTAACCTTAACTTACTTACATGAGTTATCAACTAGGGCTAGTAAATTGATGAAGTGTATGTGCATTATATGTGCTAGAAGTATTTTATTACTCACACAAATTCTAAATTAAATTGAGTTATCGATGTGCACGTGTCTTCTATGAGTAAATTAGTTATTCCTAGAAAATAAGATTAACTCTACAATGATGATCACAATCTCTTGTTTTTAAACTAATTTTTCTTATAAAATTCACACTTTTCTTTGAATAAAAATCTCACACTTCTGCATAAATATAAATCAATCCCACACTTTGCATAAATGAAAATTATATACACACTCATTTGCAGAAATGAAAATTAATATCAATCCCATACATAAAGAAAATCACACATCTGCATAACACACTTGCATGAAAATAAAATGAAACAAACTCTTTCTTTAAACACACTCACATCTTCTTAAATTAAATATCACACATGTTTGAATTTAACAATTAATTTTGCAAATGAATCTACTGTCTATAAGAAATTTGAAATTATATCTATTTGACTTAAATGTAAAACAATGTCACTGTTGCTATGCTCTATCCGTGTGTATTCGAAATATGAATAGTAGAAATGATTAGCAAAATGATCTTGACTCAAATATAAAAGAAATTGAAACAGAAAATACATAATTGAATAAACATAAATCAATGAAGCTAATTACTAACTGAAAAAATGGAAATCCTTACTGTCTCAGGGGGGCCTCCATGAGAAGCATTAAATCACTACACTATAGATCAAGCACTTAACCACACATGAATGCTTATAGAGAAAATGAAATGATTCTTTAAAAACAGAGTATCAATAACAAAATTTCAGTCTTGTTATTGCGTTGTTACCACTTTTTTCATTATTGTCGAGAGGCATATTCATAGATATCATGGCAATTAATTGTTCAAAGCTATATGCCTAATCCCTATCAACATAAACTAAATTTAACTTGAGCACAAATCTTGCTCTCGCTCGCTTATTGTTGACTACGAAGGTTGACTTCACCTTTGAGCGCATTACTAGGACTTGTTTCCATTGATCTGGCTCATGAGAGTAGGAAGAAATTGTTGAGTGCATCAATTGCCACCTACCCATATATTTCGCTTCCCAACTGGCACCTTGGAACTTGTCAAACCATAGACTTGGCTGCAGAATCATGTGTTAGCTACATAATCATTGTAATTCAATAGTTGAAGTAAACATTAAACTAAATAATAAAGAAAATTATTGTTTTATGAAATAAAATACAATTTTATACCTACCATGTCATAATTCCTGTAACTTGATGCCCAATGTGTTATTATGAAGACAAAAAAGAAATAGATGGGGTGAAAAGGGATGTCAAAAAGAAGCAATTGTGAGGTTCAACATTCCCCCACATGGAGGTCATTGCATGTCCTCATGAAAAAATTCAAAATTGATGAACCCTTCCTGTTATTGAACTTCTTCAGATACTTGGGCCAAAACATCTAGATTTTTCCTCTTTGTTTTCTTCTTGGTGACTGGCATTCTTGGTTTCTTCATCAAAATCTTATACTTCCGACTTATGAATTTTCTTTTAATGGGTCTGTTCTTTTCTTACAGCTTCTTATTCTTCTCATACCATAGACCAAGATGTAAGAGAATGTTGTCATTCTTGGTTCTTTGTACTTCATTCTGCACTTTCAATGTTTCATGCTCCTATTTTAAGTGCATGTTTAGTGTCTCCAATTCATATATCTCCTATTTGAGAGTATTTATAATTGAAGGTTCTTGTGGACTATCAGAATGATATTTTTTTTTCCTAATTTGAAGAGGGTACAATGGACTTTTCTATAGCTTTCGTTTCCAAAGTTTCTATATAATCATATTTCTAGTTGGACCGGGTCAATTTCGGGTGTTCTTCCTACTAGACTAGAAATTGGTGACAAAATGGTTGTGATGGAGCCCTTGGATCTTCTTCTTCCTCTAGATTGACAAATTATGTGGACTATCGAGATGGTTCCTTAGTTGTTTTATTGAGTCTTGAACTCCTCCTTACAGTGGATGAGGTCTTATTAAGATGAATTTTCTTTTGAATTTTCCTTTTTTCTGCCTTTGATTGCTTTGTTTCCTTTATTTTTCTTTTGGGTGTGATTCTTCCTTATCACTGGCTTTATTTCTTCTAACATTTTTCTTTTTTAGATTCTCTAATACATATGCAAGAGGAGTTTCATCTTCTGAGGGTTGCTTTTGTTGTGGAGGTAGGCCATCATTAGGGTTTATAGACAACCTTCTTCTACTTCTCTTTATTTTGTTGTTGGGTTCTTCCTGTTCTATCTCTTTAAAGTGGTTTCTGACTAAGAAACTTTCTCAATCATCTCCTATATTTTTTAGGTGAGCTTCAATCAACACTTTTATCAGACCATGATGATACATGATATACTCAATAGATTGTATTTCTCTCTAAGTGTTATTGGTCATTTTCTTCAGACTATTGAGTAAGAAATAAGGAAAATTAATTTCATTCCCCTCAAGGAAATGCATCATCAAACATACATGATAGAAAAAAATATTTCCAAATCTACCTTCATAAGTAATAAATTTTTGAATGGCCAACAATAAGTTTCTCCATTTGTTTTTAAGAGATGTGCTTTGGATGCCTTTCTTAAAGACTGAAGTGTCCATACTTGGGTTTTTGAGAAAGATTTTCCATTCACTTCCTTCAATTCCTTTGTTCTTAAACCATCTTTCACCAGCCCTAGGTAGCCCGGTAACTTCTATTATGAAGGATTTTGTCAATGCTATCTTCAAATCTCCAATTTATACCTCAACTCCATCGAATGCTCTGGAAAAGGACTTTGTAACTTCTTTGTCATATCCATTAAGTTTCTCTATAAAATCTAGCCATTGTTCCTATTATAACATCTGTCTTACTTGTAGATAACCCTACATGAATTTCTTCCCATCCATCTTTGTCTTCACAATAATCCCCATGTTGGGGAAGTCTTAACCCACAACTTCTTCTTTTGACAAGGTTATGGAGCAAAAATGGCTTCAGAAAACAGAGTATGGATGAGGGAAAAATTGTCAATGAAATGGAGTGAAAAGAGTTTTGGGAAAACAGAGTATGAATGAGGGTGGAATTATAAATGGAACAGGGTTTATGCAGTGGAGTATCTACACAATGATGAGTGGTGAATGGGCTTATGGCCAACTTTTTTGACAAGACAGAGTATTTATGGTTAAGTCCGAATTTGGAATAGCAATGATTACTTTAAGTGGCAGTAGTAATGTCTATTTTATTTCATAATCTAATGTTTCTTACCTTTATTATTAATCTAGTATTTACATACCTTTATATTTATGATTCTAATGTTTTGGTTGATATTTTGTAGGTTTTCCTTGGAAGCCTTCAACTACAAGCTTGATCATCTTCTTCTTATGCCAAGATCTTCAATTTTCCTAGTTGATCCCTATTAGTTGTAGAATTTTGTTAAAGCTGCATATTCTCAACAAATCTGTAGTTGCTTGTTTTGAAAAGAAAAAAGAGGGTTACAAAGAAAATGGGATTAGAAAAGTGTTTAAAAAGAAAATCTAGTGTGCCAAGAGTACTTGGTTTTCATGTTTATAAAATTTTTATTGAAAAAATTTATATTTTTTTCCGATTTTATTATTATTATTATTATTATTATGAAAAAAATAAGGCTTTTGCGAGTCAAGTTGGAGAGGAATGAGAATCCTTCCAAATCACCTTCAAATCAATATTGTATTGCAGATACTTAACAAAATCCTCCCTTGCCAATGGTTTGTGATAAGTTCTCAATCGATGACCATTTACAAGGAAGGTCACTTTTTCTTCATCAATGGTTCTAATCTTGACTGCACCATTATCAAAGATAGTTTCAATCTGATAAGGCCCAAGCTAATGAGTTTGAAATTTTCCTTGAAAATCTTTAAACTTTGAGTCAAAAAGTAATGCCCAATCTGCAAGCTAAAATTTCGTTTCTTTTATGAACTTTTCATGCCATCTAGATCTTTTTTGTTGAAGTATGTTAGTTATTTGAATAGTATCCTGTCTCATGTCATCTAGTTCATTCAGTTGCTCTATCCTTTGCTTTTGTGATTCTGATAGATCAATAACCAATTTGACATCTACCTTGAAATTCTTTATCTAGAACTCAATAAGAAATAGGACTTGCTTCCCATAAACAAGTTCATAAGGAGTATTTCCTGTGGTGTTTCTCCATGTGGTATGGTATGCCCATAAAAATTATGGAACTTTTGTGCCTAATCTCTTCTATGCAGATGCACAATCTTGGTAATAATTGCTTCAATTACTTTATTAGTGTATTCCACCTAACCATTTTCTTGTGGATGATGCTTGTTGTCTGTGTTGTTTCTAGGAGTTTGGTCTCAGTTTTGGGACACATCTCAGCATTATATAAGATGAATGAATCCATATCAGAATGTATAGAATAGATGGGGAAGTTTTGGGGTTTCTCTTGACTGCTAACCAAATATTTCATCAATGTTTCCCGGTACAATCTCTTTGGGTGGCTAAAGACTGAAATGGTGGCATATGACATATCTAGTTGCAAAGATCCTTGGAGTTTTGCACCCCAAGATCTGGATAATAGCATGCCATATTTAGGTGGGATATCAGCTACCACCACATCCATCAAGATTGTTTTGGCTGGATATTGCACTAAAGATACACAAAGGTCTTTAATTAGGCCTAGACACCTGACCTGGCTGGAATCAAATGAGAACAAGTCCTTATATGGCCTTGTGATGTCTAGGTCTAACTTTTCCATCCGGACTTGGGCATTAGATTATGGGAAGCTCCTGAATCAAACATAGCATTATGTAACTTTTTGTCATGAATGTTCAAGCTCACATAAAATGGAGGAACTCCTCCATCTATTGTTTTACCATTGACTTCAGGACCAAAAAACAACTCTAGTTGGTCATCTAGGACATTGACTGCATCCCTAGTTTCTGATATTTGAAGTGATCTATTAATCTGTTCCCTGTAAACCTCATGTTTAGCCAATTCTGATAGTGGCATGGCTATTTTTATCTTACCTATTTCTGTTTCTAGATTGAAGGGTTTTCCACTTGAATTCTTGTATTGTGGACAACAGACTTTTCCTTTTCTGTTGTGTTTTCCATGTTCTTTTCTTTATCAACACTGCTATTAGGAACTACATCTGTTTTGGAATTTACTACAGCAGATCTATTTAGAATTTCTTTTGGAAAGGAGGAAGAAGATGGTTGATTGTTTAAAGGTTCCAGGTCTGAAATGTCCTCTATGATGGGCTCTTTTGGGTTGAGGTCTGTCTTAGCAGGGAGTTTGGTGAGGGGAGAAGTATCCTTAGCTCTCTTGGGCTGTTTGGTATCTTTCAATTTGCTAGGTTCAGGTACATTTATTGTTCTACTCCTAAATTTGTATTGCTTATGAACCTCATAGACTGCTACATCATAGCCTTCTTTGAAATCAAATGATTCTCCAGACTTGGTTTGAAATTGATTTAAATTATGAGCCTCTTGATCATCCAGTGTCAGGAAAATTTGTTGCTCACCGTTTAAACCCATTAGATTAATTTGTGTGTCCTATGTGGGCTCACTAGAGGTTGAGGCTTCAACATAATTCTCTTGAAATGGGGGTCTGATGTTCTGATCAGGGCCAATCCTTCCAGTATTAGGGTTTTGATTTTTTCTAAAGTTTGGGCTTCTTGTTGTGTTACTTGGTTGCCCTTCCCAGGATGATTTCCTTTCAATAGTTTCCACTCTATCTCCTAGTTTGTCCATACCTTTAATGATTGCATCTAGCTTTTGCTCAAATGCAGAAGGCTCTTCTTTGAAAGTTGTTCTTCTTTCAGTTCTGGCCCGATTTCGTTTAGCAATCAAGTTTGCCTCTACACTAACAACTATATTCTGCATGCCTGCTAAGCTTAATGGGGCTCTTTCCCTCAACTGATATTCCATGTCAAAATCAAATCCATCAGGGAATTTGATCAAGGCTAGGTCAGGAGGAGGTCTAAGGTTCTGAGAAATGGCACTATAGACATTATTGAACTTGGCACAATAGTCTTGAACGGTTTCTTGTGGGCCCCTTTTCAATTTTTCATATTCAGTTAAAATGTGTAAAGGGTCTTTCTTCTTTTCCCATATGTTTAAGAAGGATTGATAAAGGGCCTCTGGATTTGCTATAGAATTTGTAGCAAATGCTCTAAACCAAGTCCTCACATCACCAGTTAGACTTTGGACAAAGATTTTCATTCTCACATCATCATCATCAATTTCATAGTTCTCAAAATAATCTGGATAATAGCATGCCATATTTAGGTGGGATATCAGCTACCACCACATCCATCAAGATTGTTTTGGCTGGATATTTCACTAAAGATACACAAAGGTCTTTAATTAGGCCTAGACACCTGACCTGGCTGGAATCAAATGAGAACAAGTCCTTATATGGCCTTGTGATGTCTAGGTCTAACTTTTCCATCCGGACTTGGGCATTAGATTATGGGAAGCTCCTGAATCAAACATAGCATTATGTAACTTTTTGTCATGAATGTTCAAGCTCACATAAAATGGAGGAACTCCTCCATCTATTGTTTTACCATTGACTTCAGGACCAAAAAACAACTCTAGTTGGTCATCTAGGACATTGACTGCATCCCTAGTTTCTGATATTTGAAGTGATCTATTAATCTGTTCCCTGTAAACCTCATGTTTAGCCAATTCTGATAGTGGCATGGCTATTTTTATCTTACCTATTTCTATTTCTAGATTGAAGGGTTTTCCACTTGAATTCTTGTATTGTGGACAACAGACTTTTCCTTTTCTGTTGTGTTTTCCATGTTCTTTTCTTTATCAACACTGCTATTAGGAACTGCATCTGTTTTGGAATTTACTACAACAGATCTATTTAGACTTTCTTTTGGAAAGGAGGAAGAAGATGGCTGATTGTTTGAAGGTTCCAGGTCTGAAATGTCCTCTATGATGGGTTCTTTTGGGTTGAGGTCTGTCTCAGCAGGGAGTTTGGTGAGGGGAGAAGTATCCTTAGCTCTCTTGGGTTGTTTGGTATCTTTCAATTTGCTAGGTTCAGGTACATTTATTGTTCTACTCCTAAATTTGTATTGCTTATGAACCTCATAGACTGCTACATCATAGCCCTCTTTGAAATCAAATGATTCTCCAGACTTGGTTTGAAATTGATTTAAATTATGAGCCTCTTGATCATCCAGTGTCAGGAAAATTTGTTGCTCACCGTTTAAACCCATTAGATTAATTTGTGTGTCCTATGTGGGCTCACTAGAGGTTGAGGCTTCAACATAATTCTCTTGAAATGGGGGTCTGATGTTCTGATCAGGGCCAATCCTTCCAGTATTAGGGTTTTGATTTTTTCTAAAGTTTGGGCTTCTTGTTGTGTTACTTGGTTGCCCTTCCCAGGATGATTTCCTTTCAATAGTTTCCACTCTATCTCCTAGTTTGTCCATACCTTTAATGATTGCATCTAGCTTTTGCTCAAATGCAGAAGTCTCTTCTTTGAAAGTTGTTCTTCTTTCAGTTCTGGCCCGGTTTCGTTTAGCAATCAAGTTTGCCTCTACACTAACAACTATATTCTGCATGTCTGCTAAGCTTAATGGGGCTCTTTCCCTCAACTGATATGCCATGTCAGAATCAAATCCATCAGGGAATTTGATCAAGGCTAGGTCAGGAGGAGGTCTAAGGTTATGAGAAATGGCACTATAGACATTATTGAACTTGGCACAATAGTCTTGAACGGTTTCTTGTGGGCCCCTTTTCAATTTTTCATATTCAGTTAAAATGTGTAAAGGGTCTTTCTTCTTTTCCCATATGTTTAAGAAGGATTGATAAAGGGCCTCTGGATTTGCTATAGAATTTGTAGCAAATGCTCTAAACCAAGTCCTCACATCACCAGTTAGACTTTGGACAAAGATTTTCATTCTCACATCATCATCATCAATTTCATAGTTCTCAAAATAATCTTGCATTTTCTTGGTGTGTTGTTGAGCTGTATAGGAGCCAGTACCATCAAATTAGGTGATTTTGCTTTGGTAATCTTGAGGCATAGCCCCTGGATTGGCAGGAAACTGCAAAGGAGCATAACGGTTTGCCATATTTACAGGGATAAATGGGACAACAAGAAGGAATAAGATGGCTGGAACAGGGGGGGTAGGAGTGGAAATATGAGCGGTGGATGGGGGAGTGGAGAGAATACTTTGAGGTGTGGATGAAGAACTTGGAGCGGTTGTAGTATTGACAGAAAGGATTGCTGCTCTCCCAGGGGTAAGCTTAGATTTTGTAAGGTTTTTCTGAAGTATATCAAGGTCTAAATTAGCATATTCTAGAATTTCTTGTCTCCTAAGGGTTTTAGGGATCAAGTTAGGATTTTAAAAAATAGTTGGAGGATTAGGATCTGGATTTGATCTGGTGCAACGAGTTTTCTTTTTTGGAGCCAGTTTCTAAATTTGTTTTTTCTATTTTCTGGGAGTATTTGAAGATTACTAATTTCTGCAATATTTTGAAGGAAGCTTTTTGAAATGTAGGAGGCTTTGGGCTTACCTTTGAATATGTTGAAACAGGGAGACTGATCAAATCTTTGGAACAATTGTTTAAAGCCTGAAACTAAACTGGAGATTGACTGAAGCAGTGTTTATTTACTCCTGTAAATGCACAACAAAAACAGTTTCAAATGCTACCTGGCTGACTTCAGGCTCCATCTGTAGCTTTAGAAAATAGACAGTAGTAACAAACAGTCATTCAATTCCCCAGTGGAGTCACCAATAAGATTGCCTTTCATTCCTTGACTTCATTTCATCTTATTTCAGCTTGAAAGTTGTTCTGTGCTTAATTATCCTTCTCTATAATCTTCCTACTTCCAAAGGAACCATACCCAGAGGGTTCATTCCCATTAGACTCCATCAACCCAATGGTCTGAACTTCTCTCATATTACAGCCTTTTTCTACTGAATGTCATCTTCCAAACACCAAACAAAACTTGTGCTTCATAACTAGCCTAACATATAATCAAACAAATCTAAATCACAAAGAGAGAGCCCTCTCTGGTTGCAGATTGGCTAGGATCTGCAGCTAAAAGATTGGTTAGTGGTTACCTCGGCCATATTCCCTTCTGGAGGCAGGGAACAACTTGAGTGATAATAGATGATATGGAGTGGACTTTCAATGTTTGATTTTGTATTCCTCCATTATCTTCTATACCAGCTTGGATGTAAATTGAGTACCTTGATTTGTCACAATTTCCCTTGGAACACCAAAACGGGTAAAAAATATCCTCAAAAAGAAATGAAACTTTAGCATTTTCAATAGCAAGAGGAAGCACTTTAGCTTCTACCCATTTTCTAACATAATCAATGTAAACAAGAATGTACCTTTTTTGTCTTGATGGCGGATTAATTGGACCAACAAAATAAAAAGCCCATTTTTCAAAGTATTCAATAAGTACCTGAGGTTGTAGAGGTATCTCATCTGAAGGAACAGGTTTCCCCTTTCTTTGACAACTACCACATCTCTTAACATATTCTTTGGAATCCTTAAAAATGGAAGGCCAATAATATCCTGAGAGAAGGACTTTATAAGAAGTTCTTTTATCAGCGAAATGTCCTCCACATGGTTCATCGTGACAAGCCTTTAATATCTCTGGTACTTCCTCTTCTTTGGCACATATCTGAATGATCAAGTATGGCCTTGTCTTGTATAATTCTCCATTTATCCATGAGTAAGATGCACTAATTTGAATTACCTGTCTTTTCTCTCGAGGAGACAAATATAGTGGTAAGTTCCCTGTAGCCAAATAATTAGTAATATCTACAAACCAAGGAGATTTAATAGATACTACAAAAATATATTCATCGAGAAAATTATCTTCTACAGAAACATCATCATTATTATTATTTTGAATTCTAGATAGAAAAGCAAAATTGTATTTTATTTTCTAGGTCGATCCAATATAGTAATATTGAATTCTTGTAACAATAATAACCATCATGTAATTCTATCATTAGCAATTGGTTTATTCATTAAATCTCTAATTGAATAATGGTCTGTATGTACGAAGGCTTCATAACTAGTGATGTAATGTCTGAATTTATTGATAACATGGAAAATAGCTAAAAACATATTTTTTGTTACAGTGTACTTTAACTCTGCAGGGGTCAAATTTTTATTGGTGTAGTAAATGACATAAGGATTTAAATCCTTTTGTCCTAATATAGCTCCTAAAGTTGTATCAGAAGCATTAGTTAAAATGTGAAATGGTAGTTTCCAATTCGGTCCTCTTAGAATGGGTGCTTCAGAAATTTTTTCTTTCAATGTTTCAAAATATTTTTAGCAATCAAAATTCTAGATGAATTCACAATCTTTTGTGAACAATTTGAATAGTTGACAGGAAATTTTTGTAAATTTTTTTATGAATCTTCTATAGTAACCAATAAATCCAAGAAAACTTCTAATATCTCTTTGACCAGTTGGAATTGATAATTTAGAAATAACTTCTACTTTAGATGTATCCACTCTAATTCCATTCCCTAAAATATGGTGCCCTAAAACAATTCCCTCAGTGAACATCATGTTGGAAATAATATTGAGAGGGGGGGGGGGGTGAATCAGTATTATCACATCAATAAAACTTTTTCATTTCCATATTCAGATTCATGTATGCTACTTCCACAACTTCTTATGATTCAGTTAATTGATCCTTAATGAGTGCATTAGAACATTATCAACCATATTAACAGTAAACAGGTACAGTAAAATAGAACAGATCATCACACATGAACACGATGATATAAGGTGGAAACCCAATGTGGGAGAAAACCACCTGCTGCAAGTCATCTCAATCTTCTTCTTAACGAAAATCCTTTTACAATATTTATGTACTAGTGCAGTCTTATACCAGTACGCAGACTTCTACCTGCAGAGAGCTACAACCCTCTCTTGTTCTCTAGTCTCTCCTGGAAGGTAGCTACAACCCCCATAGCTCTTGTACTAGCTAAGATACTAGTACGTAGGCGCCGACCTACAATATTCTCTCCTCCAGGTACCACGTTTCATACATTTTCAGACTGGATACTCCTGAAGCACAACACATAATCTGAAAGGCCAAGTTTCATCCAATTTTCATACTGGACCCATTAATATCATTGAAGCACATAATCAATCAATCTTCTGAATCACCCAAACACCAGATCAATACATATACAAGGATAATATATGTGTTAGCACCCAGATCTAGTCCATCAGATCACATAAATATGAGTCATTATGATCCTGATCCAATATTAGTTCTCATCCATCAATACTGAAGCTAAACACAATCAACCAAACAGGATATGCAGAATACTGACACCTTTAAACTGTCATCAGAACCCATCAACAACCAGAACCACTTGTGACTTCAAATATCATAGCTCAAATTGTATACGCTACTACAATGAACCAAACCTACATACATACGCGCTTACACCAAAGCCAACCCACATAGAGATCTATAAATATTCAAACATGACTTGTAGCGATTTCAAACTTAAGTTATACCCAGATCAGATCATTACAAGCGTCAGTGTACAGATCTAGAATAAGCATAATCAAATATATGGAGATAGTTCATTTCAAACCATTTGATCCCGACCTATCCTTAGATCTTGTTCTCCATCAACCGGTGAGATCCCTCTTTAGCTCAGATCCAGATCTGCACCATAACCCAATCACAGTATTCCAGATCTAGCACTTTATCAGATATTCAATAATTCAGATGATGCTTTGCCAAATGATCTCCTTCCCCTTTTATAGTCTTAGGCCTTTCACAATACCACGGTCCAAAACCATAATAACACAATACCATGAACCCAATACTTGGGATCAACACTTTTGGATGCAATACCACAGACCAAAACCATAGGATCAAAAAACTGTCGGACCAATACCATGAACCAAACATGAAAGTGCGTGAACTTTTCTCCACATGAAATAAAATTTTGTTCCACATAAAAGTGTGTTAAATTTTCTCCACATGAAATAAACTTTTTCTCCACATAAAAGTGCGTGAATTTTTTTTTTCATGAAATAAACCTTTCTCTGCATAAAATTCCGTGAACTTTTCTCCACATGAAATAAACTTTTCTCTGCATAAAATTTCGTGAACTTTTCTCTACATGAAATAAACTTTTCTCTGCATAGAATTCCGTGAACTTTTCTCCACATGAAATAAACCTTTCTCTGCATAAAAGTCCGTGAACTTTTCTCTACATGAAATAAACTTTTCTCTGCATAAAATTCGATGAACTTTTCTCTACATGAAAGAAACTTTTATCTTCAAAGTGTGTGAACTTTGCTGCACTATAATTTATCATCTGAGATGAGTGGGTTGCCATCAAGTACAACATATGTATCATAATGCCAACAATCTCCCCCTTTGGACTTGATGGCAACAACAACCAAATCACTCTCCCCCTTTGACATCAAGGGCAAAGGGCGAACCCAGATATTCTCTTTCCTAGATAAACATTCCGCTGTCCATACTCCCCCTGAGTACCTGCTGAAATCTCTAAATGAGCTCCCTCTTTGTATATGCCAAGGTGTACCAATCTGTCCATGCCACATGCTGAAAGCTCTGCTCTTGCTGAATTGTGTTGTTCACGCTCCCCCTGTCTATAAGCAAGGTCTGCAAAAAGGTGTTCTACAAGAACATGACTCTATACATCATACATGACCTTCCTAGCACCAAATACTCATACATACATCCATCTCCCAACCAAGTGGGGATATACCAGAAAATGAAAACCAAGTACATTACATCATTCATCCCAGGCATAGTGGGGAAACCAACATAGGTCGTTACATGACCTTGATATGACTGAAATATTTCATCAAATGACTACAATAGATAGAGACACACTATTACATCATGAGTCTTGATATGACCTTTACATCGAATGATATACATGAAATTTATAACAGAGACCAAACACCTAAATAAGATCATGATAAACATCAACAACGACACTGTATGATCTGCTCCATAGCATCTGTCACCAGCAACTTGTATTAGTTCATGAATCATCAAGGTATGTCTGTATCAACTCATCCTTTTGAATAGAATTCTGTATATACATAATCATTCTATCATATGTGAGAAACACCATAGCCATCCAGATCTGCATGGACCAAGTATCATCAATTGGGAATATCTGCATCAATCAACATATGTACGAAAAAACCTATCATCATATAGGTAAGAACTCATCATCATCATATCTCAACAATGCAACTTTGAATAATCATCCATGTATCCAGCCAACAATCCTCATCCATATGTGTGCTAAGAACAATAGGAATCCAGCATCATAACTGTAATATATGATCTTTATGCATATGGTGACAACAGTATATGAGTGACTCATCATCAAGTAAAGAAGATGTGTACTTCTCCTTATCCTTATGAAGATCACCATGTAAGAACCACTAGAGAATCAACCACAAATCTGATCTAAATATCAACTATGTAACCCCAAGAATCATCTAAACAACTCATAACCATATCATAGCAAGATG
>APFE030650962.1:184311-199482 GCA_000404065.3 Pinus taeda
ATGAAATAAACTTTTCTCTGCATAAAATTCCGTGGACTTTTCTCCACATGAAATAAACTTTTCTCTGCATAAAAGTCCGTGAACTTTCCTACACTATAATTTATCATCTGAGTGATTTTCCATCAAGGAAAACACTTGTCTCATAATGCCAACAATCTCCCCCTTTGGACTTGATGGCAAGGCTAACTTGTCACACGTAGAACTATCATCTGATTCCTTTGAGCTGTCCTGCACCCCAGACATTCAGTCACATCTGATATTTCTTCTTGAAGATTCACCTAGTTATAACTAAGTGAGATGATCTTCTATGAGTGGGTTGCCATCAAGTACAACACATGCATCATAATGCCAACGATCTCCCCCTTTGGACTTGATGGCAACAACACCAAATCACTCTCCCCCTTTGACATCAAGGGCAAAGGCAAACCAAGAAATTCTCTTTCCTAGATAAATATTCCGCTGTCCATACTCCCCCTGAGTACTTGCTGAAATCTCTGAATGAGCTCCCCCTTTGTATATGCCAAGGTGTACCAATCTGTCCATGCTACATGCTGAAAGCTCTACTCTTGCTGAATTGTGCTGTTCATGCTCCCCCTGTCTGTAAGCAAGGTCTGCAAAAAGGTGTTCTACAAGAACATGACTCTATACATCATACGTGACCTTCCTAGCATCAAATACTCATACATACATTTATCTCCCAATCAAGTGGGGATATACCAAAAAATGACAACCAAGTACATTACATCATTCATCCCAGGCATAGTGGGGAAACCAACATACGCCGTTACATGACCTTGATATGACTGAAATATTTCATCAAATGACTACAATAGATAGAGACACACTATTACATAATGAGTCTTGATATGACCTTTACATCGAATGATATACATGACATTTATAACAGAGACCAAACACCTAAATAAGATCATGATAAACATCAGCAGCGACACTGTATGATCTGCTCCATAGCATCTGTCACCAGCAACTTGTATTAGTGCATGAATCATCAAGGTATGTCCATATCAACTGATCCTTTTGAATAGAATTTTGTATATACATAATCATTCTATCATATGTGAGAAACACCATAGCCATCCAGATTTGCGTGGACCAAGTATCATCAATTGGGAATATCTGCATCAATCAACATATGTACGAAACAACCTATCATCCTATAGGTAAGAACTCATCATCATCATATCTCCAACAATGCAACTTTGAATAATCATCCATGTGTCCAGCCAACAATCCTCATCCATATGTGTGCTAAGAACAACTGTAATATATGATCTTTATGCATATGGTGACAACAACATATGAGTGACTCATCATCAAGTAAAGAAGATGTGAATTCAAGCTATGTACTTCTCCTTATCCTTATGAAGATCACCATGTAAGCACCATTAGAGAATCAACCACAAATATGATCTAAATATTAACTATGTAACCCCAAGAATCATCTGAACAACCCATAACTATATCATAGCAATATGAGTCATTTATCCATATAAGAATCATAACCAAGGACTATTAACTATAATGCCAACAATGCATTAAAAGCACATGCTCCCCCTAAACCTATGCCATCTTGTTTACTGTCAGATCTGATCATGCATATCGGCAAGAAGTATCAAGACATCATCATTAGAAACAAAACACTTCTAACCATCATTTCCACACATCATCAGCAAATTGTAACCATTATCAAACAACGCAAATAAATCGAATCATAACTGATCCTTTTCCTGAACCTGTCCCTACTTCCTTTCCTCAACCAATCATATACTCGACTATGCCATAACCAACTCGCGTATATGCGTGACTTCTCTTTAAGAAACTTGCATATGAGATTTAGGACACTGAATTTTTACACTTCCAGCTCCCTCTGATCCTGTTATGTCTGTGTGTTGTGCTGTGCCGCCTCTTTCTGACTGTACTTCTTTCTTCTTCCACATCTTCAAGTGTGATGATGATGTTTTCTCCTTTTGGTATGGTGCCCATACTTTGTTCCTGCATTCCTTAGCTATATGTCCAAGCTTGTTACATGTGTAACATCTTACATGTCTCATATTTCTTCTATAGCAATCAACAGCTCTGTGACCAAACATATTGCAAGCAAAGCAATATCCATTAAAGTACCTTGAATGAGATGATCTTTTTGCATGATGATATTGAACCCTTCTTCCTCTACATCTGGATGCAACATGTCCAAGATTATGACATACATAACATTCAACATTATTCATAGGAGGAGTAAAGAATTTTCTTTGAGGAATTTCTTTCCTTGGTTGATGATGAGATTGACCTTTCATCTCCTTATTGAGCATTTCAGATTTTGCAGTTGAGTCCCTTGTTTTACTTTGTGAACTAGATTCACCTTCAATAGATTCATGAAAACCAAGACCAGTTTTGATAGCAGGAGACCTTTGACAATTAATAATATCATCCAAGACCTTAGTACTATCTTGAAATCGTAAAAGTTTATCCTTATCTTCTAATTTACATTTCAAGATATTTACCTCAACCTGAAGTTGTTCCTCCTTTTCCAAACATTGCTTCTTCCAGATTTCTTCACACTTTCTTCCTTCTTCCATTTGTTGCGTTAGTTTGAGTATCTCCTTTTCTTGTTCTTCATTCAGATCCTGCTGCATTTGACGAATTCTGAACGCACATTCTAGCTGAGATTTTAAACTGATGACTTCGTTTTCTTGTTTTTCAATAGCTTGGAGTAGATCTTTATTATGCTTCTTTGATTCTTCAAGATCTTCTTTTAGCGAGCGGATTGTGGCTTCAAGACTTTCATAGTAACTGGATCTATCTCTGAGTTTCTTGATGGTTGTGCTTCTTTCATTGACTTCATCTCTTAATGATGTTACTTTATCCTGCAACTTTTGATATTTGTCCTTGAATAAATTCCTTACCTTGTTTCCTTCTTCTAGTTGGGCTTTTAGTTTGGTAGCTTCTTCTTTGAAGTCACATTCCCTTTTGTTCAATAGATCTTGTTGATCTCTGATTTTGTCTGAAAGCCTTTTAAATTCTGCCTCTATTTGATCTCTTTCTTGTTCACCCATAAGAGAAAATTCAGTTGTTTTGCTATCACTTTCATCTTTTCCAAATGGGAAGATAGCTCGAACATCAGAGGATAGCAAATTCATACCTGATAGTTCATCTTCATTCTGAAATGATTCTGAATCTGATTCTGAATCTGAAGAGCTTCTTACACCTAATCCCTAATCGATTCTCCCACTGTCATAGTTCTTCTGAGATGTCTTCTTCTGGTTATGTGCTTTGTTCTTAAGCTTCTTCCCCATTGTTCCAAGGATCTCCTTCAAGCGATCAAGCTTCTACAAAAGGACCTGCTCTGATACCAATTGTTGGAAATAATACTGAGAGGGGGGGGTGAATCAATATTCTCACGTCAATAAAACTTTTTCATTTCCATATTCAGATTCATATAGGCTACTTCCACAACTTCTTATGATTCAGTTAGATGATCTTTAATGAGTGTATTAGAACATTATCAACCATATTAACAGTAAACAGGTGTAGTAAAATAGAACAGATCATCACACATAAGTCGCACACATGAACACCATGATATAAGGTGGAAACCCAATGTGGGTGAAAGCCACCTCCTGCAAGTCATCTCAATATTCTTCTTAATAAGAAAATCCTTTTACAATATTTCTATACTGGTGCAGACTTATACTAGTATGCAGGCTTCTACCTGCAGAGAGCTACAACCCCCATATTTCTTGTACTAGCAGATCCATTTACTAGTACGCAGGCTGCTACCTGCTACAATGCTCCAAAGGTTTCAACTGCTACTAGAAGGGAGCTACCACCCCCTTAGCTCTTGTACTAGCCAAGATACTAGTATGTAGGTGCCGGCCTACAATCTTCTCTTCTTCGGGTACCACGTCTCATTAATTTTCATACTGGATACACCTGAAGCACAACACATAATCTAAAAGGCCACGTTTCATCCAATTTTCATACTGGACCCATGAACATCATTGAAGCACATAATCAATCAATCTTTTGAATCACCCAAACACCAAGACATATACAAGGATATGTGAGTTATCAACCAGATCTAGTATATCAGATCACATAAAGATAAGTCATTAAGAACTTGATCCATTCAACCAAAATCATGTTGTTATCAGAACTCAATATCAGTAACCAGAGATCAATTATGCACCCAGAACCCAGCAAAATAGTCAAAGGTAGTTAAAGAAAATTTCAAGTATGGTCCGCAACTTCACCACCAGACATCTGCGGGTATCCGCACCTGCACCTTCTGCTCCTTTGCGAGTATCCGCGCCTGATACTTCTGCTTCTCTGCGGGCATCCGCACCTGCGCCTTCTGCTGCACTGCATACCTCCGCACCTGCACCTTCTGCAGCACTGCGTACCTCCGCACCTGAGTTGTGGATCGCCTGCGGACCTCTGATTAGGGCCAAATTAACAGTCCTCCAATGTGCCACAGTCAGTCTGATCAATAGATCTGATCATGCGCTAATGAGATCACGACTTATCAACAGTTTACATAAATCTCCTTAATTTAGATCTAGCTATCACTCACCAACCGATCACAAGAATTTCAGATCTGGATCACGTTAAGATATTCAAGAAATAAGTCACCCTTCCAAATGATCTCCTTCCCTTTTTATAGTCAAGCCTTTCACAATACCATGGTCCAAAACCATAACAACACAATACCATGAACCCAATACTTGGGATCAATACTTTTGGATGCATTACCACGGACCAAAACCATAGGATCACCATACCACGGACTAGATAACATGGATCACCATAGGATTCCCACGTGCGTGCGCTTTTCTCTGCATGGAAGTGTGTGCACTGGGGTCCGCACCTTCTGTTCGAACAACCTGCAGACAGGACCGCAACTTTCTGAATGGCGTACCTGCGGGTCCACATCTTTTGAACTGTGCACCTGCGATCCTCTTATTTTCTTCCATTCTGAGAGGCTGATCATCAATGTTTGCTACTGGCCTGTTGCACTAAGATCTGTCACCTGAATTAGTTGCCATCAAGGACAACACTTGTCTCATAATGCCAACAAAATAAATCAGCTAGATGACATGATAGACACCAGAAACTCAACATCAAATAGATGACATAATCAAGAATGAAGGAACAAGTATACTACATAAGAAAACTCATACCTTAGTGTATCTCAGGGGAGGCTATCTTGTCTGCACAATCAATCTAGTTCGCAAGATATAACTTTAGAACATGTAAACTCAAACATAAATAAGATCATGATATCCATAACACTAACTAACTAACATGTTCACATCATAAACTCATAAGAATTTATCATTCATGCATAACAATCACATGTGCAAATTCATCACAAATATGTCAGCTCATACTTAAATATCATAACCATAACCATCTGCATAATCCAATCCAAGTAAGCATCATACATATAACATCAAGATATTAATGTTATAACCCTAATAATTAAGTTAACTAACATATAATGACATTCAATTAACATATATTAACATGCTCATCAACAACATATGACCTAATCATCAAGCTAACTATCATATAGCAACAACAAGTTAACCTGTAGCATACTCATCAACAACATATAACATGATCATCAAGTTATCTAACATAAAACAAAAATAGAAATGCATACAACCATAGGTTACTATCATTCATGATACATGTGAATGTGACTATACAAATCAACTACCAGCTATCATGTATGTAACCATAACATCAAAAACATGTACATAAACCTAATGTATATAAACCTAATGCATATGACAGTCCTTAACTTACATACCTGCATGCCAAACATACAATACTTGTATGACGATTTTCTCTTGCCTCGAGGTCCAATGTTGCAACTTCACTTTAATGATCTGCATCTCCTATTATATCTCAGCCAACACATTAGCATCTTAACAACTAATAGAACGATGATGACCTAAATTTTCATACAATGACTTCACAAGGAACTTTTGACCCACTAGTCATACATAACTATAACCAAGACTATACATGCATAACAACTATATAGAGACATATAGCACATGAGTGAAAAACCATATACATACCATTCTATCTAGAGTCCAGTCATCAATGCATGACCATATCGACTACACAAGCCATGACCTCATGCATGAAAACAACAAACACCTCCCATGCATTTGATAGAATGTGAACACTAACATGCATAACAATTCATAATCAACCATACACACATGAAGACATACTCCACGACAACACCTTCAACCTTCATATGGCGACATGACTAAAACCATGATCAAGGCCATGCAAATGTAATAAGCACATGGACTACCTGCATAAGGAAAACATATGCAACCAACATGAAAGAATGATCAACACACAGCCCAAGGAGAGTGCAATCACGCTCTGATACCTCTTTGTAGCACCCTCCTCCCACATCTACCCAAGCAATTAGCCAACCAAGGTAAACATGTGATGAGAGGGTACTATGATATGATTCAACCTCCTAGGTAACCTTAAGGAAATGGAATTGATGGAAACATAACACACAGACCTACCTCAGGTGCTTCAGGACCCCCAAGAGCTAATCCACCACTCTAGGTTTCCAACCCCTGAGTTAACCTAACATATAAATTAATTAAACCCAAATTCGCTCCCACAACAAGGCATGCATGCGACTGTAACCCTATAGTTACTCTCACAGGCTTTCTTTCCAACAATCAGAGACTAAATTTTCTAGTGCTATGCTAGTGACTCTGGGATTTGAGCCACTTTTTCAAGCCGAGAGCCTAGGCCACTGCCTATAATTGAATCATCTCTCCAAATTGATAAAATAACTTGGAAATGATAGTACTAGAGAAAGAACTTGCTCAATACCTTGATTGGACCCCTACTAGCCATGATATAAATTTTTTCAAACACTTAGTAAATATGCAACTGACAAGTGCTTCTAGAACGGTTGTCCAACCAAGGATTTCAGCAACTAATAACTCAACCAAAGCTAAAAGAAACATGAAAACCAACCAAAACAGGCACTGACAGTAAACCCACAATCACCATGGCTATCTAATAAATGGAAAGGCTAGGAAAATCCAATGTCAATGTAGGCAATCCTCTATGCCAGTGATAGATCACAACCAAGAAACCACATGCATTTGCCATGCATGTCAAAACTAGTGAGGAAAACATACATGCAACTCTGTACTTGCAAGAAAAATTGTTGTAGCTACTGATCTTGATGCCCTCTTGCGATTTCCTACTCTTCATGTGCCTTATTGCTCCAATAATTCAAGTATTCCACACCCTCCAAGAGTGCTCCAAGAAAAATTTAAGTCTCTAAGAGTATGAGAAACAGAGAAGAATAATGAGAGAGTTCCAAAGTTGAAATGAAAAAAGGTTAACCACTGATCCCCGAAAGCCTTTTTATGAATAAGGCCTCTATGTTCTTCATTTTCCATTATTTTCCTTCAATTTTCTCCTCACATGCAACCTGTGACCTTTCACCTCCCTTTTCTCCTAATTTCCATTATTTTCATAAATAAATGTGCTAGAAATGCCATTTTTCCTTTCCAAAGCCTTAGTCATTGCCTTTGCCAATTTCCTTAGCCATAATAAACCAAATCAACACCTACTAGGATGCCCCCTCCCCCTCCCCATTCAACGTGGAATACGTTTCCCATCATTCGTGGATTTATGTATATTTTTACATGGAATTTTCACCAAGGTTGTTACAATATATATGACCCAACCACTAAGAAACTATTAGAAGATATATGAAATGTTGATGGATTTTGTTTGTTTATAAAAGGATAAGTTGTTTGGCTTCATGCCCATGACAAACCTATATTATATTTATTCAAGTTTTGTAGCATGTATTTTGACCCGTAAAGAAGGGAAGGGTGGCATGGCTATTAATTTTGACATTCACGTACTAGGTTTATTATGATTTACCATGTGTAATACAATTTTTTAATGAGTAACTATTTTGTTGATGATGATGTTGTAATTTTCTCAAAAACCCCAATTTTTTGAAATGCACCTAATTTTCTCCATGTGATTTATAGTAGTAAAGTGCATTTTTTTTTAATATCTAACGGAATTAGTAGTTAGCAAGGATTAAATAAGGTATAAGGTATAGCTACATACTACTATAAATGTTGGGATAATTGTCAGTAGAATGCAAACCAACACCTATCATTGTCATCCCCATCCTCATCATGATTGTCATCATCATCATTATCATTTGCAACTATATGTGTTTGGGGGGGTTAGGAGGGGTTCATGGTGGGGCATGGTTATTGTTTCCTTTTTCACTTATATCCTCACTCTTATTTATCCAAAGCATAGAGATATAGAGGATAATGAAACAATAACTTACCTAAAAAATAGAAATAACAAGATTCCCTAGATTCAAATCCATTGTTCCTTTGACCTTCCAATGCTTTCTTATCAACCCTTCAAGGATTCGTTTTGAGGGAGACATGCATATGATGAGATAATTTAATGAACCATGTAATTGTGATATTGTTTCGATGATGAGTTTGATGTATGGTTTGGTCTCTTGTAAGTATAAGTACATAATTACAGTTCTTTCTTTGTAGTTTTGGGGGTTAGACTTGCTCCCCGTAAAAAATGCATCATATATCAAGCATATTTAAAAAAAAGCATACTGAAATTGAATTGAATAATATTTGAAAAAATCGATATTCACAATCCAAGTTCTCCATTGTTTCCCTAATTAAATTATATATTTATTAGACCCATGCATTCCATCCTGAGCAATAATATAGAAAGTAGTGGTGAGAGGAAAGAAAATAAACAAAGACCCATACTTCACCTTCCCTTTCTACCAAGAGTTTATATTGACTCCTTGTTTGATTGAAGTCTCTCCATCAACCAACTCTTAATGTGTAATGATGCACCTACTTTCTTATGGAATAATTCCTCTCCTATCAATGCAATTGTAATTTCCTTAATCATAAACTATAGACTTATGGTGAAATTCAAAAGTGTCATGTTCATATGATAATTCTTCATGTTCATGGTTTTTTACATGCACTTCCTTTAATGTATTTAATGGATCCTCCCCATTCCTTTAATATAACCTCGAAACAAGGGCTCTTTGACAACTTTTATGTGTAATTATCTAGTGGATTTTACCTATGTTTCCTTTCACCTCTTCCTTGCCAGTGTTTTTCATCATTAATATATGTTTGATGATTTTTTCAAGAACCCTTACTCCTACAGTTGTTATGAGCACTTTTGGGTGACCAATGACACAAGGGAATGGCCCTAATTTATTACCAAATGTAGAATTAGAGGAAGGGTGAGCCTTGGAGGTTATGAGGTCAATCCTGAGAGTAGTTTCTAGTTTACTATTATTGAAACCAAAAATGCATAGAAATCAACATAATTATGAGTAAACCGTGAATGCTTATTATAGTTGATGCAAGAGCACCAACCCCTAGGAAATCCATTTTTTCCTATATCCAGAGGGGGTCATGAAGTTTCCTAATGAAAACAAATTTCCCTCAAATGTAATTTAAGTATTAGAAATAATGTGCTTTTATGTAATTACACGCGTCCTTGTTCTAGAAAGAGCCTATATTGTTAGCCTATTAAGTTGTTTTGATGAGTTGGTATTTTTCCCAAGTGGGCCTTTGTAACAATAAAAAGTGTCAAGCTAAGTTTTCATATAGTTTTAGAAATAGGGGATAATAGTCCAAATAGCCTTTGTTCTATTAGGAGATATTCTGGAAAATCAAAAGATTTGAATATGTGTATATAGTTTGAGGTAAATTAAGTCTACTAAATAGGGTCAGAGGAGCAGAGTGGATAAGTAAAGTTGAAAGAACATCTAGATTGGGTTATTTCAGGACATCAAAATAAATTGAGGCATATTTGGCCTTATGATCCTCGATCATGGAGAGGTTAAATTTTCAAAAAGAACATTTATAACAGGAAAATAATGAAGGACAAGGGTTATAGGCTCAACTTCCTTCAGAATTAAGCCCTAGGTTTTGATGATGGGAACATAGGAATTTTTAGGTTATTCGGGAGCTCAAGGGAATATATATAAAAAAATACCCACAAGCATATTCCATTATGTCAAGTGGTATCATAGTGATAGTGTGCTCCTTAGGAATAAAGACATAATATAGTACACTATAAAGAAACTACAATTAGTCGAGGGATTAAAAAAAGGAGTGTTCATGGAGGAGAATGATCAAGTGATTCAGAGCAAAGACAAGCTTGGAATAGTCGAATGGTATCAGGGGTTTTCCATAAAAAGAAGAAAGGTTGCATCAAGGATTGAGGAATACTACACAAAGAATACATCCAAGGAATAGGAAGAGTCTGAGTGGCTCAAATCATCTATATATTTTACTAAATCTCATTATGGAAAAACCATTAGCAGTATAGTTGAGTATCTGGAGAAAAGTAAATAAGTGTTTTGAGCGGAGGATGAGAAGAAAGGAGAAATATGGACAAAGCCATGCAATTCTAGATCTGATGAGGAAATATATATGTAACTAGGATAAACCAAAGAATAAATGGAACATAAATTTGAAAGCATATTGAATTTATTTAAAAGTGTTGATATTAAGAAAGCATACAAATTCTTGAAAGAGAATATGTTTCCCTACATTGAAGGAAGCATAAAGCTTGTCCAAGAAGAAAGGAGCACATGGTTTATGGTTATAGTGAAGTTTTTGCAAAAGAAATATGAGGAGATGATTTTTCAATATACCCTTAGTTGTAAATTTAAAATCATAATTGGCCTAAGTTTAGGACAACATATGGAAGATCAAGAATTTGTAGCAGATCGGGTGAATTATGTTTTAGTTGAAAATCAACATTTGCATAATAATGATTAAATGGAAAAAATAACAATGAAGGAACGGGTCATGATATTTTTACGTATTTAAGGGTATTTCAACCACCAAAGAAAGAAGACAACAAGCAAGAAAATGCGGTTGACCACAGAATATTGCATCAACACAGCTAGAGGGTAGCAACAAAGTCGGTTATGGGGCCCTAGAACGTTTAAGATAGTAGAAAATCAACCAGAATAAGCACATCAATAGAAACAACACAAAGTATGGGCTCCATAAAGACTACAACAAATTTGAAGACATATGACCCAAAGGTAATAACTTTTCTACATAGGGAATCTAATGCAAGAACTCAACTCCTAAGAAATCCATTTTTTCCTAGACCTAAAGGGGGTCATGAAGTTTTTGAAGGGAAACAAATCCCCCTAGAATGTAATTTGTGTAAATTAGAAATAGTGTGTTTTGATGTAATTACATGTGTCCTCATTCTAGAAATAATATAGATTGTTAGGCTATTAGATTATTTTGATGAGCTGGTACTTTTCCCAAGTGGGCCTTTGTAACATTAACAAGTGTCAAGCTGAGTTGTTATATAGCTTTAGGAATATGGGATAGATGTCCAAACAACCTTTGTTTTGTTAGGAGATATTCTGGAAATTCAAAAGATATGTATATGTGTGTATAGTTTGAGGTAAAGTAATTCTAGTAGATAGAGCTCGAGGAGTAGAGGGAATTAGTGAAGTGGAAAGAAAATCCAAATTGGGGGATATCCAGATCTAAGAAGAAAGTGAGGCATATCCAGTCCTATGATGCCAGATCACACGAAGGGAAAATTTTAAAGAATTTTATTTATAATTGGAAAACAATGAAGGAAAAGGGTTATAGGCTTAAACATCTTCGACCTACAGGAAATCTAAGGATAGTCAGGAGTTGAAGGGAATAAATATAAAAAAGGATCCACAAGTGTATTCAGTTGTGTCAATAGCTCATCCGTCTCTTCTAGGAATTGCTCATTGATGTAGATATAGGGTTCTTGTATTTTCTATGATAATCATCATCATGAAGTGACCAAATAGGATGTTAACTTTTTCCATTCAAAAAATAAAATATTAATTTTTTTTTTTTTATATATTTTCATTACTTAATCTAACCAATATACCTTTCTCAATTATGAAAATTAATATTCTTATTTTAATACTATTATATTTTTTTATATAAACTCATAATTCTACTTATTTCATAGATATGGTAGGAGCGATTTGAGGTATGATGGAATACTTAATGATTATCAAGGCTCTTCATTCTCTTCATTTTGTATTCAACATATTTATTCAACATTGGTGTGTATAGGGATGAAACATTTGATCATTGATTTATGCCCCTCAATAAACATTACGATGTCATTCTCAGAGCTTATCCTTATCTCATAGTGGTTGTCCACTGATGTGAATGTAGAATGATTATATTTGACATGAAATGCTCATAATGATGTGGCAAAATAGGATGTTGATTATTTTCATTTGAGATATAAAAAATTATATCATTTTATTAACTAACTCAATGAGTACCTCACATGGAAAGCCCATAGAAATGTAAATTTGAGTGAAAGGTCCTCTTTTCAAATCCATAGAGTTTCTAACATATGTGTCATTTATGAAGATAAGTTTGGTGCACCTAGAGATTATAGTGATAGTGGTTTGAATTGACCTCATTTCACGTAAATATGAGACAGACAAAATTGTTAATTCCTCTAGAATTATGCTTGTGTGTATATGCTAACACAAAAGATTCTCAACTATACATATTAATATTATTATTTTATTACTATCATAGTTAAGTATCAACTCATGATTTAAATATTTTATAGATATAATAAAAATAATTTAAAATATAATAATAAATAATAATTATCAAAAATCTTAATTATGAATTATTAATTCAACATCAGTGCGTACAAAATTGAAGTATTTGATCATCGATTCATACCCTTTAAAATCACTAATGTTAAACCCTAGATGTAGTTCCAAAAGTTCATCCTTCTCTTCCCAAGATTTGTTGATAAATATGAATATTAAATTGTTATATACTTCATAATAATCTTCATTTAAAACCACTAATGTTAAACCCTAGATGTCGTTTCCAAAAACTCATCCTGCTCTTCCCAAGATTTGTGATTAATATGAATATTAAATTATTATATGTTTTATAATAATCTTCGTCAAAAAGTGACTGAAATAAAATGTCACTTTTTCCATTCCAAGAATAAAAAATTATAAATAAATTGGTTTTCATTTTATCATTAATAATTTTGAAAAAAACAAATATTTCGTTAACTCTTATCCGTGATCAAAATGAGATTGTTACATTTGCTGTCGTAATCCTCATCATGACAGGCTCAAAATAAGATGTTAATTATTCCATTCCAAAAATTATATTAAAAAAAATCAATTTATTTATATTTCCAGCACTTAGTTTAAGTAATATACTTTTCTCAATTGTTCAATTTAAGAATTATTATTTTAATATTATTATAATCCACGTACATAATCATGAGTTATTGCATTGATACTATAAGCGTGATTCAATGGATGATCGAATACATAATGATTATCAAATAGTTTTTATTCTTGGTTTAACATTGGTGCTCTAAATATAGTTTAATTTATGTTTTTATAGGGAAAATTTTAAAATTATATTATATTAATAAAATGGGAAAATAAAATTTTATAGTAAAATTTATTAATATAATTTTTAAATTAATTCTTATCTTTTGTTAATTTAAAATGTATTTAATGTATAAATAGGTTTAATTATTATATAAAAATTTAAAGAAATTAAATATTGTAAATTAAATAATTTAGTAATTCTTAAAAATATCTACCATTTTTTGAAAAAAAAATACTAAAACTCATTTCAGATATTTAATATAAAGATATAAAACTTAATCAATAAATATCTTAATTAATAATATAATTATTATTTATAAAATAATCTTAATTAATAATTATATAACAGGTATAAAAAACCAATCACATAAATAATACTTGCATGCTTCTTCCCATCATTTCCCAACTCAAAAGATAGGTGTTCTAAGCACTCTTGCCACCTGGGCTGTTAGAATCTCTGATGAAGAGAGCTTGGAAAAGGAGAAAGCTCATCTCCTGGATGTCTTTGTGAAAAATGGTTATAATAGACACCTGGGTCAAAAGGTCTTCCTCAAGGCTAAGAAGGAGCCGTCTATCCGTAAGGATCCTAATGAGCGTGTCATGGGAGTTAACCTTGCTTATATCCAGGGGACCACGGATAGAATTGCGAGGATTCTGAGAAAGTTTGATGTGCCCGCAACTTTTAGACCTCTTAATACTATCCGTAGCTCCCTCGGATCTGTAAAAGATCCTATTGACCCTAAAGACATGAAGGGCGTCTATGTCATCCCTTGTTCCTGCGGGATTCCATATATTGGTGAGACAGGTCGCTCTATCAATCAAAGGATTAGCGAGCATTCAGCTGACTTGAGGCATGGGAGGATCAAATCCTCAGCCCTAGCAGAACATGCCGAGAAGACGATGCATCATGTATGTATCGAAGAGGCTCAGGTCATTGCTAGAGTTGCTCAGTTTCACCATTGCAAGTTTAGGGAGGCCCTGGAGATTGAAAAAAGGCCAAATAATCTTAATAGGGATGATGGCTGGAAGATCAGCAGCTGCTGGGTCCCAGCCCTGTCTTCCTAGCCTCTGCGGTCCCTTCTTGGTAAGATCTCTGTGTTTCTTGTTTTCTTTCCTTAAGAGTTGTTTTCCGTTGGGTTTGTGGTATTTTTCTTGCTTTTCTCCTGATTTGATTTGTTCTTCTTTAAATTTCGTCCTTTTGGTTGGATTTAATCCCCTCTATTTTCCTGATTTATTCAAAGATGATTTAATGTTGGCATCTTGGGAATATTTAGCATAATATATTCTAAGCGATTGATTAATAGTATTTGTAATAACCTTAGAATGGAAGGTTTTTATTTAGCTTTCGATTAGCCTTAGATTGTTAACATCATAATGCTATGTTTAAAGGTATAATTATAATTAATGATGAATTAAAATAAGTATTTTCGTAACTATTTTTCCTTTTATTCATTTAATAAAATTCTATAAGTCTAAGCTAATTTAAAATATCCTCACTAAATAAGGTATGATAAAAACTGTTTAAATATGTATATCTATTTATCCATCATTAAATAGAATAAACATTATTAATAGAGAATAAACTTTATTAATATGGTAGGTATTGGAAAATATTATTAATATATTTAGATGATATATTTTAATATATT
>APFE030650963.1:6245-34743 GCA_000404065.3 Pinus taeda
CAGCAGGTCCATGACATTCTGGAGAAATCAAATGCCAAGTACAAGCAACGACATGATCAACATCGGGTGCCACACAAGGTTCAGGTGGGCGACAAAGCCTGTTTGCATTTACAAAAGGAACGCCTTACTGGAGCCTATTGGAAACTCAGACCACTCCAATATGGTCCTTACACCATTACTGAGGTTGTGGGAGACAATGCATTTGAGCTCAACATTCCCCCATTCCTTGGCCTGCACTCAGTGTTCAATGTGGACTGTCTTCGACCATACTTTCCACCATTACTAGACACATCTGGCATTGCAGAACAGCTCACACCCTCAGAGTTGAATCCTGATTGCATGGAACAAGCTGCAATTGATCAGATCATGGCCACACAGATTAAACACACTCGACAACAGAATATCCAACTGTATCGAGTTGTCAAAGCAGGCCAACTCCTTCACTAGGGCAAGTGGCTCACCAGTGACCAAGTTTAGCAGAAGTTTCCTCATCTCATGGAGGAACTCAACGCAATGGGGACCATTGCTTCTAAGGGGGGAGGAATGATCCAGGTGGATTTTGGTGGCCACCTGCCAAGTCCACTTGGACCCCCACCATTGTTTCTTTCAACTTTTCAGTTTCCTTAATTGTAGCGCAGTTTACTATTTTTAATAGTTTTTCGGGCCTTGAACTTCCAGAGTCGTTTTGAGGCCCTAAACGACAGTTTTTTGGGAAAACTGGGAGCAACATGGGTCCATGGACCGATGTTGCTCTTCCCAAAGTTGTAGTTCTCGGATAGATCTTTCTAACGAGATATTGTGCACGTCAAACGAAGATCGTATGCCAAAGTTACGACCTCGGGAATTTGATGTACCAATTTATCCAAACGGGGCCCACAATTTGGTGTTTCATCTTCTAGGGTTAGGTTTTTGAATGTTTAGGGTTTTCCATTGTTTCTCAACAATAAATAGGCCTTTCAGCCTCATTGTAACACAGTTCAGAGGCATGTAGCCGCCACATCTCTTTTTAGAGATAAGCTACCATCGCCCTAGCTAGTTTATTTCCATTTCTGTTTGTAAGCATATTTCAGTGTTTCACAGTAATGAAATGAAGTATTATTTCCGCTGCATCTTTATATGTATGGTTAGATCTGTAATTTGATGCGTTCCTGTTTAAATCTGGATCATCAGCATAGGTACCGATGCCGGATGATCAGAGTAATACTCAGTGAGGAGTATTGCTAGAGCACAATCCTCGCTAAGAGGGAATGTTGATTTGGGGTAGCATCCGATGTGCTCTAGCAACGAAATTTAGTGGAGAGGTTGGGGCACATAACATCTCCAATACCCAGAAAGGGTTTGGGCAAATTCTAAACAGATTAGGAGATATTAAAATAATTAATATTTTTAATGGAGTCCCTAAGTCTAAACTTAGGCAAAATAAAATATTAATGTGTATTAATATGAATCTATGTTAGAATGGTCCAAAAGACATGGATCAATCCAGATCTCATCTTAGCTGTTGAATAGGGACTTAATCTCGGCCGTTGAGATGTCAACATGAAAAGTATAAGAGGAGGCTTGAGGGGCACTTGGAGAACACACTGAGGGAGACCAGTTAGTTCAATTTCTGGAGTGGGGTTTGATGAGAAATTGAACCAGTGGTCTGGAGCAATGTTGCATTAATCGTTATTGGGATTAAATCGGTGCGGGGAAAAAATCGTAATAATTGGGAAAAAATCGGTAAAAATTGGGAAAAAATCATAACATACAAAAATATTCATATTTTTTCAATTTTTTTAATATCTAAAACATCTACAACATAAAATAAATACATTGACACATAAATATGATAAAAGAACTAATATATAATATGTTTAATATCATTTCTAGTGCTACATCACACATAACAGTGAATCATGTCCAGAATAGTAAGTCCTGACTCATGGTATCAACAAAAAATATAATAATGTATCTCATGAGTCATAATGTCATATACAATGAAATGAACCAAATAACTAAAGTCTAATACTATTGATTTCCTCTACCCCTCTTGCGAGAAAATGCAATAGCTTTTCCTTTCCCTCTAGATGTAGATGCCGGTGGAGTTGGCAGTGGACTCTGCTGTGCTCTAGAAGCTGAAGAACTAGGAGTAGGAGCTATAGGAGGTAGACTACGTCATCTTCTGGTGGCAGGGGTAGCCCGGGTAGGTGGTGTCACCTCGTCTTCCTATTGCTCCTCCTCCTCCTCCTCCTCCTCCTCCTCCCCCTCCACTACCTCCTGCACTAACCAATCATCAACAGACTCCATGAGAGGCCTCTCGATCTCAACCCTCCATGCAACAGTGGTGTCAATCCCATCTAATGAGATGGCCTCCATATCAGGGGTCCTCTCATGTTGCCTCACCCACAATTGAAGATTGTAGTAGACGTAGACCATGTCATTAAGTCGCTGGGAGTCCAACTTGTACAAAGATCATGGAATAATAATTATAAAAAAAAATATTGTTTAATGAATTCAAAAAACTAATATGGAAATTTGCAATATTTTAAGTGTTAACCTATTGCGCTTCTTGTTGTGTATCTTTTCAAATACACTCCAGTTGCGCTCACATCCTGAGGAGCTACATGTTTGGTTGAGGATTCGAATGGCAAGCTTTTGCTGAAGGGGTACCCTAGCACCATACATTCTCTACCATGCATCTACAACAAAATTACAAATAAAATTTTAAATAAACATAAGAAAAGAATGAAATTTGAAAGTTGAATCAAAGTATGAAGTTATGAACTTGAAGAGACAAAGAAATTTGAAACAAACTAAAAAAATACCTGGCATCTATGTTGCACGGGTTCCCGAACCCGGGGGTGGGGTTCTCGAACCCGTCCCATGTTCCTGTCCCTAAGTACCGGATTCGGGTACGGGTTCTTCTCAGAAGAACCCATAAGAACCGGGTTCTTTGGGTTCTTCAGAAAAAAATTATATTAAAAATTTAATTTTCAAGTAAATTTTTTTATTGAAATTTAAAAAATAAAAAATAAAAATTAATAATATGATATTTTCTATTAAAAAATGTCAAAACTTAAAAGTTAAAACCTAAACTTTTTACTAACCCACAACCATCGAATTTCATTTTTGTTTTTGGTTGAGCTGTTCCGATTTACCCATTTCATGTGGCCACGGTGTCTTTGGTTCACATGCATCTTTGGCAGATACACGCAAGAAGAAGGATCCAATTGATTGGTGGTGGCTTCATGGTGTTGATGCTCCTAAGTTGTAGCAATTTTCCATACGGTTACTTGGATTGGTGGCTTGTTTGAAGTTCCTCATCTTATTCAAAATTTGAAAAATTCTCAATTAAACATAGGGAATTAATTTTAATTTTTAAATTTTAAATTTTCATTTTAGTTTTAGTTTTTATTTTTAAAATTTTAATTAATTTAATGGGCTTCCCCTAATATTTCAGGTAGGTAGTTCTTCATCTTGTGAGAGGAATTGGAGTACTTATGCCTTTATTCATTCAGTAAAGAGAAATAGGTTGTGCTCAAAGAAGGCAGAGAACTTAGTGTACATTCATAGCACACTTTGTCTTATATCTTGAAAAAACCCATGGTACAAGGAGGGTCCTTTCAAGAGATGAGACCAACACATAGATGATGCTATGCGTGTGGAAGAGGAGATACAAACAAATGGCCTTATTGAACTACCTACAATTGCTATGGATGAGCAAGAGCCTCAACATGAGAGTGATTCCTACCTGGAGAGCATGCTAGCTGAAGATCTAAGTGATGTTGGTGACATGGATGTTGATGTCATGGCTTGAGGAAGCCATTGTTCATTAGGCTTTAACTATTTTTATTTTAGTGTTTCAAAATTTCCTAGTTCATATTTGGAGATGCCTCATAGCAAATTTTGAATTTAGTATGACAATGGACATATATCACAATTCATGATTCTTATTAATATGTAAACATTGAACAATTTTTTGGTGATAAATTTTGAAATTTCAATGTGAATGTTGAATGTTCAATGAAGTGCATGTTTAAATGATTAAAGTTTTCTTGTTTAATGCTGAAAAATATACAAATTCAAATTTCATATATATTATTAATTATAATTTATAAATTTATAATTTATAAAATATAACTATTAAAATTTAATATTATTATATTATCGGACGAACCCACGTACCCTATTTCAAAAAATGTTGTCCCCGTCCCCGTTCCTGAACCCACGTTTCCTGGCAACATAGCCTGGCATTTTAGTCGTCCTATCAGTCACAGCCATGTCAAAGCCAAATGTGCCACCTGCCATCCTGTATGTCTCAATTTCTTTGGAGATTTTAGTACGTTCTGCTGGAGATCACACCATCCTCTGAACACAGGTTAAGAATCCATCCATGATTTCAGCATCAAATACGAACACACATGCGTAAGAAAATGTGGGGTTTAGGTAGATCCCTGCAGCATGAATGGGATGATGGAGTGTGTTGTTCCATCGTTTATCAATCACTCCCTATAGCAAGAGTTGTCTCTGAAACCCTTCATCTCCCTTATCATCATAGTAGGCCCGAATGGATTCTTTCGCCCTATCCATGGCCTCATACAAATAGCCCATTGCAGGCTTCGCACCATCAACTAATCGAAGAACCTTTACCAAAGGTTCAGTAATGGTGCACACCTCCTGCACTTCCGCCCAAAAGTCTTTTTGGTATGAAACTAGTCTGCATATGGCCTCTCCCTCTCGTTTGCGGCTCATTGTTAAAGCACGCCACTCCTCTGAAAGAAACATTCTTTTTACATCCCACATAGAATTCAAGAGGGATTGAAGAGATATGAAACTGGTGGCAAACCGTGTAATGGCGGGGTGCACCAACTCTTTGTTGTTGGTGAATTTTCTCATCAAGCTAAGCATAGATGTATGATTATATATAAATTTTGTAATATTTTTTGATGAGTCAACAATATCTTTGACAAAGGAAATTTGTCCTATGTCCTCCAACATCAAATCAATACAATGTGCAACACAAAGTGTCCAAAATAAAGTAGGATGCCTCTCCATAAGCATCTTGCCAGCAGCAACATAATTTGTAGCATTGTCTGTTATGACTTGGACAACATGTTCTGCACCCATTTCCAAAATAAACACATCTAGCAAATCACATAAAGTTTTTGCATCTTTGACGTGCAAATGCATAAACATATTTTACAAGCATAGTCCCCTTGGGACAACTAATTAAGAAGTTTATAAGGGTTCTCCCCTTTTGGTCAGTCCAACCATCTGACATCACAATGCATCTTGTTTGTGCCCATGATTCCCTAAACTCCTCCAATCTGTTGGTGCAGTCAACCTTTTCATTTTGAAGAATCCGGCCTCTAAAGTCATGATAAGAAGAGATTTTGTACCTTGGGCCAACAGTGGCAATAACATCAACAATAGGCTGGAAAAATGGATTATTCCTTACAATGTTGAAAGGAATATCACTCCAAAGGAGAAATTTGGTTAACAACTTGTCAGCTTGTTCTTTCTCAGTTTTTTTAATCATTGAAGTGATAGATGGCTATGAACCAGGCGAGGTTCTAAGAACAAAAAATGATGAGGCAACTACCGGGTTGGTTGATGCTGAAGTAGAACCAGTGCCACTTCCTTGTTCCCCTGTCTTTGTTAGTTGCTTCTTCTTTTTTGCTTTGGCCTCTCTAGTGTGCTCTATATTTTCTAATGATCTCATGGCTCTTCGGATGATTTCCAGATTTGTATTTGAGCAAGGCCCTACATCAAAACCAGGGATTTGTGCAAGGTTATACTTCAATTTGTACACCCCCCTTGACATATGCTGCCCATACAACTTGCAAGACAAGTTCATTCTATCAATCCCTCCATCAGGGTCACCAAATTCCCACACAGTGTCCAATTTTCTTGGCATGTTTGACTTTGAACTTTGAAATTTGAACTTGAAGTTGAATGGTGATTCGGTGAACCTATGGCAAAATAACTATAAAGATTACAGATTACAATTTACAAATTACAAATTTACAATTTACATTGTACAAACAAAAAAAATTACATACATGAAAAATTTAAGAAATTTCTAACAAACAAAATGAATAATCAAATGACAAAAACCCTATCAAGATTCAAATCAATTCAAAAATATTTGATAACCCATTGAATTCTTTTGATAAACATTGGGTTATTCAGATTCCAAACGCAACCAAAAACATAGAAAAAAAACCAAAACAAAGCTACAAAACACAAAATGTTGGTGCTCATACCGGTTTGATGGAGAAAATTCCTCTCCTCCTTAGATCTCACCCCGTTTCCTCCAATCAGCGGATTCAACTCCGTTTTTCTCCTCCAAGTCTCCAAAACCCCGTCGCTGCGGGCGTGCCTCTCTCTGCTGTCTAAATGAATTAAAAAAATCGTGTTTTTTGGTTATATAACGCGTCGCTGGAGGGACCCATGATTTTTTGAGAAAAAATCTCAATTTTTATGAAAAAATCGCGATTTTTTCAAAAAGTCCCGATTTTTTCATAAAAATCATTGAAAAAAATATTTGCAATTTAATCGGCCAATATTATCGCCAATTTGAAAAAATCGCGATTTTCCGATTTAAGCACAATTAAATCGCGATTAGTGCAATGCTGGTCTGGAGAGCAGTCAAGAGGCAGCAAGTACGGAACAGAGAGACGAGAGTTCAACGTAGAAGAGGCAGACGCAGAGCCAGAGGAAGCCACACAGAGGCAGCAGAAACTGCACAGAGCCAGAAGGGCATGCGTCATCCAGGCAGAGACTGCAGGAGTGACGCAGAAGCCCAGGGAGCTGCGCAGAGTCTCAGTAGGCTGACATAGAGGGTTTTAGGTTGTAGCAGAGGTTAGTAGGGCCTATGCTGGGTTTAGAAAAGTGTTGGAAGCTTGTCTATCTGTGGTAAGCCAGTTTGACACCCTGTTGTACAAGAAAATTGCTGAATAATAAAATCCTCCCGTGCTACACCGATTTTCCCACATTGGGTTTTTCCGGGGACATTAGTCCAAAATAACTGTGTCAATGTGTGCATATATTTGTTTCTGTATTACGGTGTGATATTTGTAGCAGTATTTATTTTAATGTTTGTTGAAGTAATTTCATGAATAACTTATGATGAAATAAGTAGGAGAAGTAAATCAGTTGCTGCAGTGATAGAATTTTCACACCTTGGGTCGAGCCTCAAACAATGCCCCAGAGCTTGATGCAGCTGAAAAGAAAAGTAAAACCATAATTGGCCACATTCAACAGGAAAATGTACCATAAAATGCAAAAGATGGCCAAGTCAAACACATTTAGCACCTGGGCATAAGCCACTGCATGAGCTCTACCCCATTCTCATGGCCATCACCCTGGTTCGTATAGGCCCTATGTTAAATTTGGCAACTAGGGCCAAATTTCACCTTGGGACAACTCATATGATGGAGATGATTATTGCATTGGATTACTCTATTCGAGAGGTCCAAGTTTGATATAAAGATCATTTCATTCAGACACACATAAGTGTGATTTTGAATTTATTCTCTCACATGTACAAATTGTTAAGATCAGCCTCAGCTTAATGTAGGCTCAAGAAGCCCAATAGGTGTGTCCTTTCACCCACATCAAAGTGTATAAATAGAAGATACCTCTCTCCTCATTTGAATATCACTCACTTCATCATTTTTCTCTCTCGACCATAGATTGGTTCGTACCAATGTTGCACGAAGTGGAAGCGAAGCGAAAGCGTTTTTTGGAAGCGGGGATGCCAAAGCGTCATTTTCCAAAAATCTAGGAAGTGAAGCGTCCGCGGAAGCGTCTGCTATATATATATATTTTTATATTTTTTTGCATTTATACTCAAAACAAACATCCCAAATACCAAATTAATTGTAGAAGACATGAAAACATGCATATTTTTGGCATAAATCAAGATAGATATAACATCCATTGTACATTAATGATTTAATTATTCGAGCATCACCATTTAGATGCATCAACCATCTAGAATCTTAGATCTTCCTCCCTCTTGTCTAGCCTTTGCCCTCTCCGCTCGATTGTCTAGGGATATTAGTCAACATTGCCCAATTTTGATCAAACTACCTAATTCAAGACTTAAAATATGGTAGAAAAAGCTTAACATGTTTGGTCGATGATTTTGACTTGTTTGACAGGTAATTTTTTGCTAAGGGCGTGACAAAGGAGTTCAACAATTAACATCACCAACACTAGGGTACATATAGGGCTTGGTGCTCTTGATTAAATGCTAATCACATACCTTCATACTTGATATAATCTAATGAAATACCACAATCCCATTGGTCCTGAATTCCTGAAAACTGTTAAGTCTGCTGACTTTTGAATAGAATATGAAATTCTATTTTCTCCATATGAAGTCCAATGACGCTGGAACCACTCTCAAACATCTTGAGTCATTTCATGGTAATGTTAAAAATTTAAGTAAAAAGATGAAAATGAAAAATAAAGGAGAATGTCACTTTTACTTTAAGAATTTAACATTACCATATCTGCTATATTTATATATTTTTTTTGCCTTCATTCGTCACCCTAACCCAAGGTGGACCCACCCACAACAAGCAAACTCACCTAAAATTAAAAAAAAATTGAAAAAAAAAAACGATTTTCTAAACGCTTTTCTAGAAGCGTATGGGAAGTGTACGCTTCCTCCTCCGAAGCACCGTATGAAGCGCTTCCGTACAACGCTTATAAATTTCTAGGAAGTGTTTAAAAATGCCGAACCGGCGCGCCGCTTCCGACCAAGCTTCCTAGGCGCTTCAGTACGGGACGCGCTTCGAGGCTTGGAACCGGGGGGGGGGGGGGGGGGGGGGCGCTTCATGCAACTATGGTTCGTACAACTTGGGAATCTTCTCTCTCTCTCTCACACATTTGGCTAGGAGGACTGTTTTTTTGGGTTAAAACAAGATGAAAATTTCAGACTGTTGACCTGTGTTGACCAGCGTCGACCATTGTTGTTTTAACGAGTTTGACTGTGTTTTTTGGGGCAGAATTTTTCTCTCTTCAGGCCGCATAATTTGGCACAAAAATTCAGGTGTTTGGGACTATTTGACCAACATTGACCGTAGCGCTGATTGTTGTTTGACCGAGTTTGACTAACGTTTGTGGGGCTGTTTTGGGTTGACTTTCACCCTTGATGGAGGCTGAACTAATTTGCCTTTGATCGAGCTTCAATGGAGATGACTTGATTTAACCAGCATTGACTTCTTGGTTAGCGCCGAAGTTTGACTGCAGAATTGACAAGGCTGATTTGACTTTGTACTGGGCTAATCTATTTGACTTTTGTACTCTCTTTGTGTCTTGGCTTGCCTTCTGCTTATGTTTTTATGTTCTATCTGCATTTACTGTCAATGTGATTGCTACTAGAAATTATTGGAAATTGTCATTGGGCTGCTAAAAGAACATTGAAGTAAATTGTGCTAAGCATAGAACATGCCATTGTTATCGAAAATTAACACCCTAGATGAGCCTCCTTTATCATTCAGGAACCCATGATTGTCCCAACCCCTAGTGGAAAATGAACTGCCCCACCTCAAAGGGGTTATCCATTGCTATACTTTGCATATCATGCTCTTACTTCTTGAGCCCCGATTAGTGAACCAAAGAAAAAGCATACAAGGCAAAAGGAAAATGAAAAAGGGTGGAAAAATCGAGGCCTAAGTAACTCATGTACCACGATTGCTCCCTCCTATACATTATATACCCAAGTGTGGGCTTCCCCTTTATTAGCTATCCTTATACCTTGGCATGTGACCCAAGATTGCCCCCTCCATTCCCTACTCCGTTCTATCACTTTACCACATGCCACCACCATTTGAAGGATGTACCTTGGACATGTCATCTCCTTTAAAAGTAGAAACCACCTAATATGGCACTTGGTTAACCCCCCTTGGAGCTTGAAGACATTAGCACATGCGAAAGCCCACTATGGAAGGGCACGCCATTATGAAGTGCCCACCTATTTTCCATGGTTTGTAAGTTCTTTAACTCAATTTCTTTAAATGATTTGTTGTACTGGAAGGCAAGGGGATGAATTGGATCTTATGCAGGATTAAAAATGGTCTTCATTTTGGGTTTGGTCTCCCTATATGGGGTCTTAATCCTCTAGAGGGCTACATTGGCACATGTAGCGTGTGTGTAGAGAGCCATGGGACTCCACAACAATAGACAAGATTCCATGGATCCTCAAAGATGTTCAGAGATTGCTCGAGTTTCACCTATTCGACGAGGAAGATGCACCTGGTTCACCATGCTCAGCGGACCCCACAGTCGTACCATGCACTTGGCAGATGACTCAGGACCTGTATGATGATGTGGCATCACTTACACCATCATTCGAGCCCTTGCAGATGGTTGACATGCATCTTCGATCCATTTGGAGACCCACGAGGTTACTTATGTGCCCCCACACTCATTGGGAGCACCACAAGTTTATTGTTTGGAGAACAAAGGGCAAGCCCTTGTCCACTACTTTTGGGAGTCCTATTTCTCATTATGGCACCTTTGGACTTCACTAGACCTTTTAGAAGGCCCAACGACATGTAATATTGATCATTCGACCCCTTGAGAGGCTTTTTCTTTTGTTTATGAACTAGTTTGGAGGGTTTGTCACCAAAGGTTAGTTATGTTGCACATTATTTTATTCTAGGGGTTAATGTAGGCCTAATTAGCTAAATCGAACTCATTAGAAGTGTATAAATACAAGTGATGTGAATTCATTTTAGCAATATCGCTTGGACTGGACTTGTATCTCTCTTGAAAATTTTGCTATCCTTCTTGGAGGACGAATTTTGGAGCATGGAATGAATTTTGATGTTTGGATTATTTTCTCTTGTCTTGGAGCTTCTTGATAGGAAAATTCTTGATGGTTGGATATACTCTTAATACATGCAAGTACAAATTAATGCTATTTTCTTTTCTATACTTATCACATACATTGTTGCTAGGATTTTGCTATCCTATGGCTAATTTATTGCACCCATTTATGCGAAGTTGTGAAAATTCGGTTTCTAGATAGTGATGCTTCATGTATGGGCCATGTATTATGAATTAATGTTCCTAGAGATGCTTCTTCATTGAAATTCATTTTGATAAGCCATCAATCTTGCAAAACGAACTATAAAGTTCTTGACGCTGCTTTTGCTGTTGCCCTAATGCTATGCGAAGTTGTCTTTGAGGCCTCCTTGACATAGAAAATTTAATGTACATAGTCATAATTACTCGACTCCAAATCTCCCCAAAGGATTAGGCACTGGTCAACCATAAGGTGATCACCTTAAACCTATTTTCCTTCTCCCCTCTACTTTTCTCTAGGTATAGTCGTCTAGGTCACCTAGGGCATTGGTTATCTCACAATCTAGCCATCCGAATACTTCGATTTTTGGTCCACAACTGCGCTGGTGTGTCCTCAAGAAGCCTCCAAATTTCATGAGATTTCGACGGTGGGATTTTGAGATATCACAAGCCCTAGCTTGAAGACCAATTCTTGCCATTGGTTTCCCTTAGTCTAGAAACCTCACTGGGATCCTTGCATTGCCTTTCATTGAAAATTCATTCCTTGATCCCTTTGCCCTCCCTAATTAGGTTAAACATATCATTGGTTGCTAAATTCTATCCCCTTGATCTAACCTTAGGTTCACTTGGCCCCGTGTGGTCCCATGCACTATCAAGGTTAATTCTTCAAAGATCACCTGGAACCCAAGTTTCCACAAGAATTCTAGGGCTTAGGGATCTCCTTTTTAAGACACATTCTCAAAACCTAACCCTTGAAATTCTTTCGAAGCCCTTCCTTGAGAGCCTTCCATCTTGTCTTCCAAGACAAACAAGCCACATATTGGAGCCTCTCTTGTGAATAGGCTTCCAGGATCACCCCTCGCCCTATCATTGGTCCATCCATTTCGTGATCCTTATTATAACGGATCTCCTCCCATCGATGAAAATCTGTTAAGAGTAGGGAGCCTTAGTTGAGGTGACAATGGGTTATCACTCCATTGTTGCCCTTAGCCTAGTAGTAGCCCTTCAAGGATACCCTTTTAGGACCCCTGGTAGTTTGAGTGGTAACATTTTTGGCACTGTTGCCGGGGACATAAAACGTGTGTTTTGTTCCCTATATGACATATTGACATATCATTATTAGCAACTCCATTGGAAGAAGAAGCCCTAGTTTTTCATTGACCTTCAAAGTTAATGCTTGAAGGGTGAAGCAAGCATCTAGTAAGGCATCTACATTCACCCTGACGACTTCATTTTTAATCCTAATGTGTAAAAATCATAAGAAATGGACTATCTTGAGCAACATGGTTTCCCTCCCTCTCCCTATAATGACTTTGGTCCTAAGGAAGTTCTAGAGCGCCTGGAAATCAAGGCATGGATAAGAAGTGGGATGCCTAAGTTCAAAGGAAATCCTAATCAAGATCCCAACATCCATCTAAACGACTTCTTTTGGTCCTTAGCCATGGTGAGGATTAACAATGATGACACAATTATGAGGTTGTTGGCTTTATCATTTGAAGGTCAAGTTAAAGATTGGTATAATAACCTCCCTCATGAGATTTCCACTGATTATGATAGTTTTGAAGGTATTTACTTAGAAACATGGAGTGGCATCCCTCATGAAGAAAGGGAGGTTCTCAGAGACTCCTCTGTGCAGACGCTAGTTAAAGAGGCGGGAGATAACCTTGATAATCTAAGTGATAAGCAGAAAGATGAGTCATTGCTTGTTCCACACAATGAAAAAGATGATTCTAACAACATGTGTGTAGGGAAGAATGAGTCTATGGAAATTGAAGTTGAGACTAACCTTACCTTTCTCAAGGATAGTACTCTCGATGATTCTCCTTTTGAGAACCTTGAGGAAGGTGATCCCATTAGCCCCTTGGAAGATGACGTTGGAGATTATTTCCATATTGAAAAGTGGAAATGGGAAATTGTTGTTCCTCAATTTGACTGTGCTCCCATTTGTGACATCGACAAGGAGGAAGAGGTTGAGAATGGTCCTCCTTTTCTCTCGGGCATTGTTTATGATGACATATCCATTGATACCCTTGGGAAGGAGAATTATCATTTTCCCTTGCATGAAAAGGAGCAATTGGAGATGATTGATTCTCCTTTTTGGGAAGTTCCTATCTTTGATACTAACAATGATAGGATTGATAAGGCCCTTGCTCATACCTACCTTCCTTATGATTCCGGGAGTATATTCAAATCACTTGAGCCTCTAGAGTTGGATTTTCAAGAAAAGGATCCCATTGAGACTTCACCTTCCCCTTTGCCCTTTTCTATTGTTCATCATATTGAGTCTTCATCAAGTGATACCTTGACCCCTTGTCATAGGATCTGAAGTGACCATGAGCCCTTTCCCTAGTCCGAGTATAGTTTCGAGGAAAAACCCCTCATTGATTATACTTTAACTCCTAGGACACACCCTTTGGGTTTTGATCACTCCATGACCTTCCCTCTCCAATGTGACTATCAACTTGAGAAACCTATTTGTTGCCCTCTTTCTTTCCCTCACCCTTCGTCCCCCTCTGATCACAACATTGTGGCATCGACAAATCGCAATATTATGAGCAATGATTGTGATAAGATATTCTTAAGGATAATCATTCATTCGACCATTGTGTACTTAGAACTGACTCATCACTCTGGTGTATCTCCAACTTACCCTCAAGCCTCCTCTTATAATTTTTTCTGTTAAGTCTTCAACGACCGAGATTACATCTCTAATCAACAACTAAGATTAGATTTGGCTTGATCCATGTTGTTTAGAACCTTCTAACCCAGTTTTATATTAATACCCGTTAACATTTTTATTTTTTTAAGTTTAGCCTAAGGAACCCATTAAAAATATTAATTATTTTAATATCTCTTTCACTGGGCAGAATTTCCCCAAACCATTTCTGGGTTTTGGAGATTTCATGTGCTTTAGCCTCTCGACCAATTTTCATGGCTAGTCTAGCAAATTTGATGCTACCCCAAATCAACACATGTGACCCAAGATTGCCCCCTCCATTCCCTACTATGTTCCATCAATTTACCACATGCCACCGCCATTTGAAGGATGTATCTTAGACATGTCATCCCCTTTAAAAGTAGAAACCACCTGATAGGGCACTTGGTTAACCCTCCTTGGAGCTTGGAGACATTAGCACATGCAAAAGCCCAATATGGAAGGGCATGCTGTTATGACGTGCCCACCTGTTGTCCAAGGTTTATAAGCTCTTTAACTCGATTTATTTAAATGACTTCTTGTACTGGAAGGCAAGGGGATGCATTGGATCTTATGCACGATTACAGATGGTCTCCATTTTGGGTTTGGTCTCCCTATATGAGGTCCTAACTCTCGAGAGGGCTACATTGGCACATGTAGGGTGTGTGTAGAGAGCCATGGGACTCCACAGCAGTAGACAACATTCCATGGATCCCCAAAGACATTCAGAGATTGCTCGAGATTCACTTATTAGACGAGGAAGATGCACCTGGTTCACCATACCTAGCCGACCCCACCGTTGTACCATGCACTTGGTAGATGACCCAGGACCTGTACGATGATGTGGCATCACTTACACGATCATCTGAGCCCTTGTAGATTGTCTACAAGCATCTTTGATATACTTGGAGATCCACGAGGTTACTTGTGTGCCCCCACACCCATTAGGAGCACCACAAGTTTATTAGTTGGAGAACAAAGGGCCAACCCCTTGTCCACAACTTTTGGGAGTCTTATTTTTCATTATGGCACCTTTGGACTTCACTAGGCCTCTTATAAGGCCCACGACATGTACTATTGATCATTCGACCTCTTGAGAGGCTTTTTCTTTTGTTTATGAGCTAGTTTGGAGGGCTTGTCACCAAAAGTTAGTTATGTTGCACATTATTTTATTCTAGGGGCTAATGTAGGTCTAATTAGCTAAGTCAAACTCATTAGAAGTGTATAAATACAAGTGATGTGAATTTATTTTAGCATCATCACTTGGATTGGACTTGTATCTCTCTTGAGAATTTTGCTATCCTTCATGGAGGACGAATTTTGGAGCAAATGAATTTTGATGTTTGGATTATTTTCTCGTCTTGGAGCTTCTTGATAGGAAAATTCTTGATGGTTGGATATAGTCTTAATACGTGTAAGCACAATTTAATGCTATTTTATTTTCTATTCTTTTCACATACATTGTTGCTGGAATTTTGCTATACTAGGGCTAATTTACTGCATCCGTTCATGTGAAGTTGTGGAAATTCGGTTTCTAGATAGTGATACTTCATATATGGGCCATTTATTATGAACGAGTGTTCCTAGAGATGCTTCCTCATTGAAATTCATCTTGGTAAGCCATCACTCTTGCAAAACGAAGTATAAAGTTCTTAAACTTGCTTTTGTTGCTGTCCTAATGCTACGCAAAGTTGTCTTTGAGGCTTCCTTGACATAGAAAATTCAATATCCATAGTCATAATTACTCGATCCCAAATCTCCTCAAAGGATTAGGTATTGGTCCACCTAAGGTGATCACCTTAAACCTATTTTCCTTCTCCCCTCTCCTTTTCTCTAGGTCTAGTCCTCTAGGTCACCTAGGGCATCAAATATCTCACAACTAGCCATCCAAATACTTTGATTTTTGGTCCACAACTGCCTTGACGTGTCTTTAAGAAGCCCTCCAAATTTCATGAGATTTCGACAATGGGATCTGGAGATATTGCAAGCCCTAGCTCGAAGAACAATTCTTGCCCTTGGTTTCCCTTAGGCTAGAAACCTCACTAGGATCCTTGCATTGCCTTTCATTGAAAATTCATTCCTGGATCCCTTTCCCCTCCCTAATTAGGTCAAACATATCATTGGTTGTTATATCCTATCCCCTTGACCTAACCTCGAGTTCACTTGGTCTCATGTGGTCCCATGCACTATCAAGTTTAATTCTTCAAAGATCACTTGGAACCCAAGTTTCCACAAGAATTCTAGGGCTTAAGGATCTCCTTTATAAGATAGATACTCAAAACCTAACCCTTGAAATCCTTGTGAAGCCCTTCCTTGAGAGCCTTCCATCTTGTCTTCCAAGACAAACAAGCCACAGATTTGAGCCTCTCTTGTGAATAGGCTTCCAGGATCACCCCTCGCCTTATCATTGGTCTATCCATTTTGTGATCCTTATCATAACAGGTCTCCTCCCATCGGTGAAAGTCCGTAAAGAGTAGGGAGCCTTACCCGAGGTGACAGTGGGCTATTGCTCCATTGTTGCCCTTAGCCTAGTAGTAGCCCTTCAAGGATCCCCTTTTAGGACCCCTATTAGGTTGAGTGGTAACAGGGAGGTAACACCACCACATGCTCAAAGCCCCAAATTTGGAAGGGAAACCCATTATGAAGTCTCATTTGTGCCCTTCACTAACAAGCTTGATTCACTTAAATGCATTAATGAATTATTGTACCCTAGGGTGAGGAGACACATTGGATCTTATGCCTAATTGGCAAGGGGTTTCGTCATGGGTTGGGCAACTTAACTAGGACCCAAGCCCACCAGAGGATCAAATTAACACTTGTAGGGGATGCATTGAGAGCCGTGGGACTCCGTCATGTGATATCGCATTGTCTCGTCTTATGGGCACCCTTAACACCTTCAACAACTTGTTCATTGCCCCACTTTATATGCGAGATGATGCACCTGGATTAGGAGTGCCCCCAACAGGTTTAACAGTATATATAGGGTTTGCCAGCTGATTCGAGGCCCAAAGGAGGTTTGTCTCATCCTTGAGACATGTGAGGGCAAGCACCATCTTTCGTGCCCTCATTTGGAGTAGTCTACAATCTTATTTTTCATCAAGAGACCCATGAGATCATTACTTATGCCCTAGAGCCACTTTGGAGCACCACATGATCATTTGTATAGAGATTAAGGGGCCAACCCCTTGTCCATCATTCATGGAGCCCTCTCCTTCACTGTGGCACTATGTTGCCAGAAAACGTGGGTTCAAGGATGTGTACGGGGACAGGTGCGTCACTTTTGGAAACAAGGTCTGTGGGCTCGTCGAGGGTACATTGTAATTTATATATATTATATATTTTATAAATTCTAATATATATGAATTTTGAAATCTTCCAACTTACAACAAGAAAAATAAATCATTTAAAGACTTAAACATGAACATTCACTTTGAAATTTCAAATTTGATATCATGTGGAAATTGCAATTTACATGTTGATGTGAATCATGATAATAGAGTTATACGTATATGTCCATTGTCATACTACATTCAAAAATATGCCTTAAGGCATTTCCAAACGTGAAATATAAATTTTTGAAATTCCAAAAGAAGTGAAATTGAACAATGAACAAGATTAGGAGCATCAACACCATGAAGCCACCACCAATCAATTGGATCCTTCTTCTTGTGCCTACTAGTCAAAGAATCATATGACCCAAATACACCTCAACCACGTGAAAATTGGGCAAATTGAATTTGTATCTCAGAGGCTTCTCCTTTAGAACCATAGATTTTTTTAATAGTAGTCTTAAACCCTTTCACCACCTCTCTATCTTGGGAAGGAGGTCTCATTCCTGTTGTGGGATCATACCATTTTGGATTAACTGCATACGTTGCCATGTGAAGTGGGGTGTTTAGTTTATTCCACCGCCCATGTATAAATGATTTCAATTGTGGCCATAAAGTAGGATCTTTCTTATCTGTGATGGATTTGATCCTCTCGCACATAGAGTCCATGTTCTCGTAAATCTCACCTAAACATGGACCATGGTCCATACGTGTTTGCATAGTGAATCATTTCACAAATTGGCTCTATAAACTCCACAACAAATTTGATATCAACCCAAAACTGATGATCCAAAATCAACCTCTTCACCTCTAGAGTTGCATTCGAGGTAGATAGCCTCCAGTGGTCCCACATGTCACTAATAACTGTGGCAGCTAAAGCCTCCTTCATCTCCATACGCTGTCTAAGCAAAATGTAGTAAGTTGCAAATCTAGTGTCTGTTGGTTTAAGAAGCTCCATTTTGGCATGCTTGCGGTAAATGGTCTGTGAATGGTCGTGGTTGCAAATAAACGTTTGAATTTTGTGGCCATTATCAATTAACATCCAGATCCATTCAATTTTCCCAATGTTTTTTTGTGCATTATTCAAATAATGCACTGCACATTGCGTTCAACAAATATGCTTATAGTATATCAAGAAATTAAAAAATAAATAAATAAATTGAAATCTTTCAATCTAACATCTACAATGATTTATGATTCAATGAATATTGAATAATAAAAAGATTTAAAAATCAAACTTGTAATAAAAATAATAGATTTTCCACTAACCTATACTCCTTTTGGACCATCATTCCACCTGCTTTGCAAACTGGAGTTGCATCAGTAATAACTTGAACAACATCCGATGGCCCCACCTCAACAATGGCTTCACATAATTGGTCTTTCAAGAACAAAATGTTCTTTTCTTGACCAAAACAATCAATGGCCTTTAGAAAATATGGATTAGAAATGGAAGAGACAATGATGTTAATCAACGGACGATTTTGACTGTCCATAACAATGGAGCATCCATCTACACTCCAAGATGTCTTCAATGTCGACATCGTCTTCTCAAGATGTGCTTTCTCCTTGTCCACCAACATAGTTTAGAGCTTCTCATAACTAGGTGCTTTATACCTTGGAGGTTCATCATTAATAACACAAACCATTTGATCAAAATGAGGTGAACGGTTTGCATTGAAAGGAATGCCACATGCAAGAAAAAATCTTGCTATTGCAAGATCAACACCCTCCCTAACTTTCACATCAAGCCTGTCATAAAGGTCACCAAGTTTAGGCTTCTTACGTGCATGACTGATAGTGCTTTTTGATGCTCTAGATGGCACATGCTCATCACCAATTTGAACTACATCATCAGATGGTAATTCATCCTCATTGTAGTCATCATTTTCATCAACATAACAACATGGCTTGGAGATTGCCTTTTCCGCCTTACCATAAGCCCTTTGTTTCTCTCTTTGTGCACTAGGGAGTCTAGTGGGATCATTTGGGTCTCTAGTGCAAGAATCAACACCTCACGTTGATATCTTCATAGAATGAGCTTTAACTCGAGTATAACTCTTTTTCCATTCAAGCTGATAGAAATTGCATTTTATTGTTGCTGTCCCCCCAACACCCTTTGGAGATTTTTTCCTCTCCACATATTTTCAAAATGGATATTGTGGATTTCATGAAGACATTCTTGATTTTGGAAATTAACCAAAATGCCAAATCTGAAAGTAAGGACAACATATAAATAAGAAGATCAATCACATATTTATAGTATAATCAGCCATATTGAAAAGTTGAACACACTTTTAAGTTTTAAGTTTATTGTTTTTATTTTTAATTAAGTTCTAGGTTTAAAATCAGTCATTAATTGAGTCTAGGTCATTAAAAAATTAAAAATCTGAAAAAATTGTGGCTAGTGGCTACCCTGCGTTACTCGCTGCAGCGTGCCTCCAATCTCCTATTGCGCCTAAAAACTACCATGGGACACTTTTGCGTCAACACCACAAAACTCCACAAACCCCAACGATCTGTGCCAACACCACAAACACCTGTGTTGTCGTCGAACACACTAGTGACCAAATGCTTGCGCCATCATTGAACTGTTGGACCTGTGTGAATGGCAAATGCAAAACTAAAAGAAACAAACAACAAGTGGATGAATGCAATTTAGGGTTGGGTTATAAAATGTTTTTTTGTTTAATAAAAAACTTTTTTTCTTGCCCTGCATCATGGACGAACCTCACCATGGGCCCATTGTCGGGGTTTGACGCACCTGTTTCAACAAATGAACTTGTTTTGCAGTCATAACATATTGGGTTCTTAAGGGATGAACCCGGTTCATCCGGGTTCATTCAAGACGTACCCGCACCTGCTTTGGGGGATGCGAACCTGGGATGGGTACGCAAATCCCATCCCCAGGTTTGCGAACCTTTGCTTCACTATGATTTGCAATGGGTGATCCTGTGTGGGCTTGACCTTATGACGTTCCAACAACTTGTGATTCAAAAGATTTTGCTTTGGCCATCAATCCTTATTCCTATGCTTAGGGATTTGACACATGAAGCAAGTATTCATGAGGTTGAGATATCATATTGTCTAATGCTAAACTTTGCCCCCCACCCATATCTACACATACTCCTTTAGGTAATTTAACATACTGACGTTGAGACACCCTTATCTATGGTTGTAGGTTGAAAAATCTAGTTGGTTCATGGCAAATGAATTTGTAATTGTCATAGATGTGTTCCAAGAATTCCCAGAATTGCAAGGGTGACCCCAAGAATTCAAGCCAGATAGGGCAATATAGTTTCACAACTTCGTCTTGAAAGAATGAGTCATATAAATCAAAAGCTATGTTATCATGGTAGTGACTTTTCTCCTTAGAGGTACATTAAAGGACTTTGATTAGGGGTTCTCATGGTTGTCCATAGCCAACCTGAAGATTCCCACGCCCTTTTTATCCAGGACTTGATATCAATCTCCTCTAGGATACAACTGCTAAAATACCCTAGTAGGGTAGACTATTTCAAAGTATTGAGACAGAAATATTCATTCGCATCCTAGGATGGAGCCTAGAGGGTTAGCTCAATTGGTTTGAACCAACCAAAAAAAAGGTAGAAATCATTGAGAGGTTGTGCGTTCAAATCTGGTAGAGTTCCTTAGGTTTACAAGTATGTTGTACTCTAGCGGAATTCACCCCACGTGCCATTCAGGGATATGATGAATTGCTTGGAGGGTTTCCTTGAGGACATTTTCCATGGAAAACAAAGTGTTTAATTAGGCTGAATTTTGTTACCTCATGCACCAAACTTCAAGATAACAATAGATGGAAGTGCTTCCTCCTTGTGCAGGTGCTCCTTGCAATCTAGCAGAAACAATAGAATGAGGTTGTCAGGTGGCTATATTAAGGCCCTTGTGCACTTATGGTGGGCTAAGAGAGCCACAAGGCCAACTGGTATGACAACCACACTGTCAGAAATCAAAAAATTTGAAAGGATGGCCCATAACTTTGGTCAGGATGAAGATCAAGTGCAAAAAACCCAATTACAACAGACTGCCAAAATCATAGCAGTGCTCTTGCTTCTTCTCCCAGCATTGCGCAAATTTGAAACTTGTCTGATAAATATGTTTAGATGTACATTGAATGAACTCAAGGATTAAACCTAATTCTCATTTTGATCATGGTGAGAGGCAATGTTTTAAAACTCGGACTCAGACTCCAACTCGGCTGGGGGTCGACTCTGACTCCGACTCCGACTCTGTATCAATTCGGCCGGCTCTATTTCAATGACTCGGTTGTTGTAAAAAATACATTAAATATTTATTTTTTATAAAAACACATAATTTTAAAGATTTTCATTCATGTTTTAAAACACACAACATTAGAATATAGATAGAAGACAACATATGATTAAAGTAGGCTCATGAATATATTCATTATATTAAAATGGCACCCAGTGCACTGTCTAATACATGCACGATGACGATATAGAGATCAAAACAAAAACACAACCAAAGAGGCTAGAAATGGCCTCTACAACAGAAGTTTGTGACCAGTGCTAATGGCTACTGCTAGAGTTGCCAACATCATCTGGCTTAGTGTTACTTGGGAACGGGAGCGAAAGCGGGGAGCGAGAGCGAAAACGGGAGTGGGAGCGACATGTTCGGAAGCTCCCGGTTTGGGAGCGAATCCTGGAGGAGTTCGACAACCAATGTCACTAACATAAAGGTTCATAGAGGGATTGGTGCTCTTGATTAAATACAAGTTCCATATCCTAATACATGACAAATTTCAATGGAAACATTGCAATCCCCCAATCTTGAAATCCCGAAAAACCGATAAGTCTGCTAGATTTTGAATGAAATCTAAAATTCTACTTTCTCCATATGAAATCCAATGAGGCCGGAACCACTCTCAAACATCCTGAGTCATTTCATGTAATGTTAAAAATTTAAGTAAAAGGATGAAAATGAAGATTAAGGAGAATGTCACTTTTACTTTAAGAATTTAACATTACCATGAATAGCATAGCCTTAGTAGGGCAATATGATCAAATACTAGGGTTTGGGAGAGGGGAATGGACCCCAAAGACCAATGAACTAATTCATAAACCCCTTTGGAGTCCCCCACACTTAGAAAAATTAAAATAAAAAATAAAAAAAGGCGTGTTTTTATGGTTCACTGGCCACTGTCAGCTACCCGGCCGAGTAGTTATGGATTCGGCTGAGTCGGCTGAGTTATGATTGACTCGGTTAAGTCATGCTATGAATCGGCCGTGTCAGTCATAACTCGGCGGACCGAACCAAATTTTCTGCCGGCTTGAATTTTTTTTTCCAGCTCGGACCAACTCGGCCGAGTCGGTTCCAAGCCGGCCAGATCTTAAAACAATGGTGAGAGGGAAGTACTATCAGTGAGCATTTAATATAGAAATTATGTGGACACTTTCTTTCTTAGTAAAGAATCTCTGAGGAGGAACACTAAACTACTTGATGAGATAATGCCCTTTGCATGAGATAATACCCTTTGCAATTGTAAAGTAATTTGTTACATGCAGGTAGCCTTGGTGGGAAAGCCATACTGCCGTGCACACATTGTATCCAGGTATAAAAAAATCATAATTTTGCTAGTATAATTTCCTTGTCTCGAGTATAGTTATTGACTGACTCAACCATCGCCTTTGATGGACACACAAAGCTTAAATATTTTGATATTTCCGAGTAGTATAGCTTGAAATCCTAGGCACTTGTGGTTGCCAAGGACTAAGGGTAGTCTCAATTTGAGAATCTACGGAAGTATTTGGTTTGCATGGGTAACAAAACCCAAGAGCTTCAGACCAGCAAGCTCACATGTTGATTGGGTTTTGATTTAATTGAGCCTAGAGACTCACTCTATAGTTCAGTAGGAAAGGGATGTGTAAGTCTGTCTATCCATCCATCCCCTTTAAAATAAAATTAAAAATTAAAAATTATGTTCTAGAAAAATAATGTCAGCTATAATAGAAATTTGAATAGAAGTAAAAAAAAATGTATGAGTAAGATGTTTCAACTCGAAATTTAAATAAATTATTTGAAGATCTATGTTAACTAATGTATATCGATATCAACTACATATGTATCTATATGTAAAAGAAAAATTGTTAAAATAAAAGATTTTAATGTTGTATATAAAAAATTATTCAATGTGGGTTATCAATAAAATATTTTAATAAGAGTTAATATTGGCCTATACTTAAAAATATATTAATAATAAGAAACCATTTTAATTTGCGTGATAAAATATCTCGATGCACCTGTGATGTAAAATGTTTTAAGATGTAAAATATTTTAATGTAAATTACGTATTTTTTTGAGCCCAGAGGCCCATTCTACAACCCAATGTGATGTGTAACCCTGTCTGTCCATCATCAAAATTGAAATTTTGCTCATGTGGCCCCAAATAAAATTTTTAAAAATCTAAAAATACAAAAAGTTAAATAACTATACAAAACATTTAAATAATGTCTTCTCATAAAATTTACAAGTGAAGAAATTGGATCTCTCTTGGCTCATGTTAGATTTGTATTTAAAATGGATCTATGCTAGTATATATCATTTAAAAAAAATTGTGTATATATCATGAAAAAATTAAGTTTTTATGGTTAAAACTTTTATTTGGTCCTATATATATTCTATTTAGCATTCAAAAATACAATTTAAACAATGAAAAACAACACATTGTATTTTGCACTCTTAAGAAGTTTGCACGTGAAGAAATTTGATCCCTCTTGGCTCATGTTAGATCCGTACTTAAGATGAATCTATGCTGGTATTTAATATTGGTCCCTCTTGGCTCATGTTAGATCCGTACTTAAAATGAATCTGTGCTGGTATTTAATATTGATTCCTCTTGGCTCATGTTAGATCCGTACTTAAGATGAATCTATGCTGGTATTTAATACATTTGGATATCTTAAGTCAGATATCATGACTAAATTTAGCAACTATATATTCCATCTTGACTTCTACATTCATTTAGTTGCTAATAGAGATCAATGGTGTTTTGCTTTGCTTTTCATTAGTTGCTGGTACAAGCCGTAATCTCTGCATGAGTACAGGCAATGGCCTAGAAGCTTATTGTTTTTTGTCTATTGGCTTTGGAATCTGGATCCTTTGGAGTCAGGAAGATCTTTCTCTCTGAAGCAACAACTTTATATACAATGTCTTTTTGTTCAATCGCTGGTTGGTGTTGGAAATTGACAACTAATTATGTAAATTTGGGTAAAATGTATTAATTTTTAACAAGTTAGTTTTATACCGAGACATCGGTTATGTAACTGAGGAGGCTCATATAAAACTAATGAATGCCCAAACTATGTAAGGAGAATTTTATCAATCAAATAGAGATTCCAATCCCTTGCCCCGTGGATGTTTCCTTGACACTCTGTTAGGGTTTTACCATGTAAAACCTGAGTTATTACTTGTGTGGTTGTATTCAGTTTCCTGTCGGTTTGATTTCTTTCTTGTTTTGTAACCTCCATAAACTACAATTGGTATCAGAGCTAGTGAGTTGAGTTGAGATAGCAATGTGCATGTGAAAAAAAAAGGGCAATCTGCGTGTGGAACAGAGCGAAAAATCATGGAAGCTCATTGCTGCGTGAAGGTGAGCAGAAGCTTATTTTTGTGTGAAGGCAAGCAGAACCGGTTGCGTGGAGATCGTGGAGGCTCATTGCCGCGTGGCGTGGAGGCTCATTGCGGCATGGAGCATGGAGGCTCATTGCTGCGTGTTATTGCTTATCAAGCAGATCCGTTCTCTGCGTGGCTAAGGAAGCTGCCGCAAACTGCTAGAAGACCCTGCATGATCAAGCTGAACCGTTCTCTGTGTGCTGCTAGTGTTGGTTGCTCTCTGCGTCTGCATTGATCAGAGCGGGGAAACTAGAAATTGAAGAAACCACGGGTATTGCCAGAGGAATTCAATCAGCAGAATAAGTCCGGCTATTTTTTAAATAATTTGAAAGCAATTTCTTTTCCCAGGAAATTTTTCCAGAAATTCATTAAAGTTTGAAGGAACGAAAAACGGGTTTTTTCATTAAAATTTGAAGGAAAAGAAAACAAAGGGTTTTTTGAAGGAAAGAAAAACAAAGGGTTTTTCATTAATTTGAAGGAACAACAAGATTAGTTTTTTTTGTTTAAAAAAAAAAAACCTAGTTGAAAACAGAAATCAGGGTTTTAAAAAATGGGACTACAAAGTTAGGCTTTTTTTGTTGAAAAGAAAGAAATCCTAGTTGCTAGCAGATTGTGTTGAGCAGATTGTGATGAAATTTAAACCTAGAAGTACAATCTAGAAGCAAATTAGAAAGAAATGGCCAAAATGTCGAATGCAAAGTTCGAGGTGGAGAAATTCACCGGCAAGAGCAACTTTGCTTTTTGGAAACTGAAAGTTAGGGATTTGCTGATGCAACAAGGATTGCACAAGGCATTGGACGAGGCAAATAAGAAACCTGCAACCATGATTGATTCGGATTGGGAGGACTTGGATGCCCGAGCTCTCAGTACCATCAGGTTATGCCTGGCGGATGAAGTTCTCTTCAATATTGTTGAAGAGAGTACAACTTTAGGTTTATGGGAAAAACTGGAAAAACTATATGACAAAGTCGTTAACCAATAGAATTTATTTGAAAAGACAAATGTACAGTCTACGAATGAAGGAGGGTTCAAAAGTTGCAGAACATTTGAATGTTTTTAATACACTTATATGCCAATTAACAGATATGGAAGTTAAAATTCAGGAAGAAGACAAAGCTATAACCTCGCTGTGTTCTCTGCCCGAATCATAGGATCACTTCGTAACTTCAATCAGTTTGATCACTGCTGGTTCTTTGAAATTTGAATCAGTTGTGGGAGCTCTTTTGTCTGAAGAAGTATGAAGGAAATCTAGTAATGAAATAGCTGCATCAGAAGCCATGATAGCTAGAGGACGGTCAAAGGAAAGAGGAGAAAAGACAAGGGGGTCTTCCAGATCTAAATCAAAGGGAAAGAAGTGTAAGGCAAAATGTTGGCACTGCAATAAAATTGGACATCTGAAGAAAGACTGTTGGAAACGACAAGAGTCTGATAACCCAAAGAAGGAAGCAAATCAGGTTGATTCAGGTATGATAGACGAAGTTTTATCTGCTTAAAAATTATGTATGATAGATGAAACTTCATGTAATGTCTCTTAGGGTGTTGAAAGCTGGCTGTTAGACTCTGGTGCTTCTCATCACATGTGTCCACATGAAATTGGTTTACTTCATATGAAAATGTAAATGGTAGTTTTGTGTTTATGGGTAATAATGTATCATGTCAGACTGTTGGGATGGGAAATATCAGGATTAAAATGTATGATAATATAGTTAGAACATTAACTAGTGTTAGACATGTACCTGATTTGAAGAAAATTTCGATTTCCTTGAGAGTGTTGGATTCGAATGGTTTTAAGTTTACAGGTCAGAATGGCGTGCTGAAAATCTTTAAAGGCGCCCTAGTTGTTATGAAAGAATAAAAGGTCGGAAATCTCTACCGGCCCAAAGGAAGTACTCAGATCAGTGAAGCAGGGATTGTGTCAGAAAAAGAAGAAGCAGGTACTTGCCTATGGCATCAGCAATTGGGTCACATGAGTGAGAAAGGTTTTTAGATACTGATGAAATGTAAATCTCTTCCCGATCTAAAATCTTTGAAGTTGGATTTCTGTAAACATTGTGTGTATGGAAAACAATGTAAACAAAGATTTAAAACTAGAAATCATAATAGTAAAGATATTTTAGACTATATTCATTTTGATCTGTGGGGACCATCTCTTGTTGTATCATATGGAGGTGCTCTATATTTTTTAACGTTTATTGATGATTTAAGTTTGGGTCTTTATGCTATAGAAAAGAAAGTTGATGTATTCAATGTCTTTAAACAATTTAAAGCAATGGTAGAGAAAAGAACAGGCAAATCAATTAAATGTTTACTGACAATGGTGGTGAATTCACTTCAATAGAATTTGAACAATACTGTAAGGATGAAGGAATTGTTAGACACAAAATTGCTCTTTATACTCCTCAGCAAAATGGTGTTGTTGAATGTATGAATCAGACTCTTATGGAAAGAGCCAGAAGCATGATCAACAATGCTATCTTGCAAAAGGAGTTGTGGGCAAAAGCAGTATCCACTGCTTGTTATTTAGTTAACAGATCACCTTCAGTAGCCATTAATTGTTAAATTCCTAAAGAAGTTTGGACAGGTCAGTCTTGTGATTATTCACATTTAAGGATATTTGGTTGTGATACTTATTCTTTTATTCCTAAAAATCAACATTCAAAATTAGATCCAAAATCGAAATGTTATGTCTTTGTTGGGTATGACTATGCAGTGAAAGGATACAGGTTGTGGGATCCTACATTGTGGAAGATAGTCATTAGTAGAGATGTAACATTTGATGAATATTCTCTTTTGAAGTCAAATGTTGAAAGAATAGAACAGGAACAGGTATTACAAAATCAACAAGTTCAGTTGGAGGCTAGATTTTTTGGTGACAGTCAAAAGGAAGAAGAAGTTTCTGGAGATAAAGGTGTGGAAGATACAAAGGTAGCTATTGAAGTTTCTGAACCAGTTCAGCAACCAGTCACTCTAAGAAGGTCTACAAGGGAAAGAAAAACTCCCAAAAAGTATGAAGATTCTGCTTCATCTTTTTCTTTGATTACTGAAGATGGGGAACCTTCTTGTTATCAAGAAACAGTAGATGATATGGATAGCGAAAAATGGAAAAAACTATGGAAGAAGAAATGGATTCCTTAGCCAAGAACAATACCTGGGATCTTGTAGAACGTCCTAAAGGGAGAAGTGTTTTTGGATGCAAATGGGTCTTCAAATTGAAACAAAAAGTTGATGGAAGTATCGAAAGATATAAGGCGAGACTGGTAGCAAAAGGGTATTCTCAGATTGAAGGTATCGACTTTCATGAGATTTTTTCACCAGTTGTAAAACTTGTTTCTATTCGTACCGTGTTGGCACTAACTGCATTACTTAATCTTGAGTTAGAATAGTTAGATGTTAAAACAACTTTTCTACATGGTGATTTGAATGAAGAGTTATATATGGAACAACCAAAAGGTTTTGTACAAGATCGCAGCAGAAAATTAGTTTGCAAACTCAGGAAATCATTGTATGGTTTGAGGCAGTCTCCCAGACAATGGTACAAGAAGTTTGACTCCATGGTGAGCCAAAACTTTATTAGAAGTGAGTATGATCATTGTGTATACTTCAAAAGTTTCAATAGCATATTCATTATCTCAATGTTCCACCAAGGTTCTGGGACGAGGGGGCGAGGGAGCGAGGGGGCGCGGGAGCGGCCTATGTAAAAGCTCCCCACTATTTTTCAGGAAACGTGGGGGAGCGTCAGGGTCTTAAAAACTTATAAATATAAAATATAATTTATTAATTGAGTCCACTCTGACAA
>APFE030650963.1:40584-63564 GCA_000404065.3 Pinus taeda
TTATAATATATATTTGTATTAAATAATATAAAGTTTATAATATATCTTTGCACTAAAGTTTATAATATACATTTGTATTAAATAATATAAAGTTTATAATATATTGTATTAAAAATAATACATTTCAATGTAAAAATAATAAATTTTATGACGTCCAACAACTCTTCAGTTTACTTTCGCCGAGGGATTTTTAATCCATTTCTTAACATTAATTTATTCACAGAGTCGCAAATAAGAAAAATATGTTCCAAACTAATCATCGATCTAATCATTATGTACTAAAAGCAGAGTAATCGAAAAATTGAACATAAATAATCACATTTATCAAAGTATCAAACGCTTTCTCGTTCCAATACCGTTATTCGGATTGGAAGAAGACTAAATGTGAAAGAAAGAAACCTGAATCAAGAATACGCAAACTCCACTCTGCTCGCGTCTTACATATAAATTTAGTAAACCAAGATGCGATCTATGTGAATGGATTTTATTTGGAGATACCCAAAATGCAATTTATGTGGAATCCTTGGAGTTTGTTTCTTGAATCTCAAGATGTCTATAAATACCCTAAAATGGAACATGCGGAACTGTTCGTTTGCCTGGATTGATTTTGGAGAGGAATCACAGGCTAAATTTATCATCATCGCTATTTCTATATTCACTTAGTAAGAAATTTAGAATAATTGATCGTCATCGTTATTTCTTTACTCACTCAACAGGAAATTTAGATTACGTTTTATATTTTTAACAGCAATTTTTTAAAATTACCAAATAAATTCATGTCATTAATGTTATCAAACTGTAATGACACACAATCAAGGGAACTGCGGGTTACCTTGCTAATATTTATAGATAACAGTGACGTTCACTCTGCCCTTTGCCCTATGCACTACTCTCTATATGCTTGCAGAGAAACTCGAAGCAAAAGTAAATAAACAAACAAACAAAACACCATTAGCAAGGGAAAAGTTAGAAATAATTTAATGAATTATATAATCGCAGATGCTCTTAATTTAAAGAAAGCAAATCAGAATATCAACATTAGAAATTGACTTGCGTTGGTTGATATTTCTGTTTAAAATTTTTGTGCTGAATTACAATTTTTAACCCACCGAGAGAAAATTTTGCCGACATACAATATATTTACACACGGAGAGAAGACAGACGGATCTCTACGGATCCGGATCCGAATCCGTCTCTGATCTGGGGATCCGCGGATCCAGCCATCAGGCTTGACGGATCCGGTAACATAGCAGAACTCCTTTCACCAAAATATAGTATACAACGTGCACAGTTGCCGTACTCTATCTTCTTGTGGGGTGCCGGTGGGGTGGGGTCAGAGGTTATTGCATGTGTTAACCTTGGTGATCCAGCCTTTTCTTAAGGTTTGACATAATGATCCCTGGGTGGTGGTGCACCCTATGTTCAATCTTAAGTAGAGATTTTATTTTGTTGTTATCTTTGTACTGTAGTAAGTTTTCTAGAGAGAGCAACTTTATTTTACATGATACAACAACATTAATGGAGTACAACCCTTCATTGGCAAACATATTGAGCCAAATCGCATTATTTTATTATTATTTCGCTGGAGTGAAGGGGCATCCTCTTGGTTGGGTTGCCCATGGATTTATGGCATTATTGAGATTATTTTATGATTTGTTGGAGGGTTGTTATGCATGGGAAGTTGTGCTAAAATTTAGTTATCAGTGCGTCCTTGCCATAGTGGTTATGTTGAACTTGTGTCCTTGCCATAGTGGTTATGCTGAACTTGTGGTTAAATGTCTGTCTTCTTTGTGGAGTGCTTTCGAAGAGATTTACACACTTCTCTATGGAACTCTCATGAGGATTTAGTTGAGCATTGGTTATTGTTTTATTGTTGATGCCTTCTTTCCACAAGATCTGAGTTGTAACTGCATTGGAGCCTTTCTTTTAAGGTAGTTGCACAATGGGAAAAAACCTTGTGAGAATACTTTCTATTTTGGGAGGTTGTTGACAACTTCTTTTCTGTGGTGCACTCTATCTATTTAGAACGTTGCATACTTATCTATGGAGTTGGAGTGCCTCAACATGCAATTCACATGTGTGGATTTATTGCACACTTGCTCATGCACCATATTGATCATACATCCTAGAAGTTTTGAGGTAAAAAATGGGTCTCAAAACAAAATCATCAACTTTAACAAAATCAGTATGATCCAAGATGATGATGTCAACCATAAGCATAAATAGTTTTGGAGGGAAGGAAAAAAAAAACATTTTTTTAATCATATTTTTGAGTTATCTCCGTGTATGTTTACTCAAATTTCAAGCGTAGGCATTTATTAAATGAAATCTTAAATTCAACATCCAAAGAGTGATTACTTTCGATAATTTTGATAAGAGCCATATTTAGATAAATTGGAAACAGAGGAAAAAATGTGTTTTTTTCAAGAAATGTGGGCTTTTCATGTATTTCATGTATTTCTAGTTTATCTCACTGCATGTCCATAGAAAGTATATGGAGTGGGTACTTGTTGGATCTAGAATTTAAATCCACATCCGTGAATGCCTACACTTGAAATTTGAGTAAACTTACAAGGATACAAGTAGAAAATATGTTTAAAAAATGTAGTTTCTTTCTTCCTCTTTCAAGAGTCACAACTCTTACTCTATTATTTGAACTTTTTTATTATTTTGTTAGTAGACTCATTTTAGGCTTCATTCAAAATTTTATCTAATGTTACTATTTTGAGAAGGTTGACTAATGTTGTCCTAGGGAGAACATTTAATTGTTTCTTTCACTCATGAATCTTGGAGGGTTCATTGGATGAGTCTTCGAGGTGGACATTGAGCACATTCTCCTATGTTGAGGACATTTTATTGTATTTTACATGCATGCATTAGGGTGCACTAGATGTGGGTCTCTTAGCATCTTGACATGGTCAAATGCCTATCTTTAGTTATACACCCGTTGACACTAAACAAGTAATGTTTCGATCATCGACACCTTAGCCTCATAAGGCTAGATGTCATAAGACAAGAATGGTACCTTGGGTTTAAAGCCTTAGGAAATGGTTAAAGACCTGGTTCTGAATGAAATCATGACATGAAAACTCTTATAATTTATTTTATTTTAATTTCAAATATATAAGTTTTTATGAAATTCCATAATCTTCTTAAAGTAAAAGTGTAAATATATAATATTATATAATTAAATTATATATATATATAATATAAATAATGCAAATTAATGTACAAATTCAATAAACATTCTAACTTACTTTATCCTAAATTCTCAAAGAATAGATGGAATGAATTTAGATAAATTAGAAATTAAAGAAATATAATAAAATTAAAAATGAAAAATAAACCTGGAATTGTTATCTAAAATGTTAAACAAGACAAGGAGTAAAATCATTTAAGCAATGCGGTTAAACTCAACAATGGATAAATGAACATAATAATCCTTTATTATGAAATGATCCATACAATTATCTCGGGCATAACAATCTTTTCAAGTTTATGTGGGAACTTGGACCAAAGATTATTCTGTAAGTTCTAAATGTAATGTAAATCATACGAAGACAACAAAGTGTCTGAAATGATAAGGTTAAAAATGGGTTGGCTTGTGCCACTCAAGTAAATGTGATGTGCAATAGTTCACAATTGCAGAATATACTGATTAGCACTAGGAAAAAATTTAGAACTTCTAAACATATCAAACATATAGAAAAATAAATCACCTAATTTAGAAAGCCAAATTATTCTTTCACTTTGCCTCTGTTAGCTTTTGAAAATCTTTGCTATTGACAAAATTAAGTTAACAAAAAATTAAAATAGACATGAAATTGATCATGTGAAAAACATACACTGAAAGTTCTAACATATCTCTCCTGGTATTGACTTTTTTGCATTGATCTCCCCCTTGTTTTTTTTTATTCTCCTTCAATAGTGAATAGTTGCAACCCCCTTCTTTTTAATTAATGGATATTTTATGGAAATGAAAAGAGGTAAGGGAACCAACGACACATTGATTTCAATAGATGAAGTAATCGAGGGATTATATTTGTGACTTATTATAGAAAGGTAGGTAGGTGTCCCATTAGAACTTAAAAATAAGTAAAATAAAGCTTATTATTACCAATAAACATTTGCTCTCCTTGACTCCCATCAAACATCACAAGAAACACTTGTGCATATCATGAAAAGCATCATGTGTGAACAATCAACAAAAATATATGAACATCACAACCTTGTCACTCCCAATTTCACAAGTTCAAAGCATGATATTAGATCTTCAAAATGACAGAAATATCATGATTTAAATTGCTTTGTCTAGTAAAAAATAGAGTGTGTGTGACCATCACATAAACATAAAAGTTGAATAAACTATCGATATTGAGAAATTTTTGGATATATGTACAAATGAACTATTTCTTTCTTGCTTTCACTTTCAGCGTTCTTTGTGTCCATTCTTTAGTGGGCAGAGATGAATTGAGAAGTTTTAGAATTTTTAGTGCTTGGGGATTTTTGAGTAGGTTGCTTTCCTTTCTCTTTAATTGGTTTTTGAAGTGACAAAGACTTCATTTCAAGAGGCTGTGGGTGTTGGGAAAATGAATTTGCAGATGTAACAATATGTGAAGTGATTGGCATTTGTGACTTATTTTGACTATTTGGCTAGTTCTCTATCCCAAAGAAATGTCTATTTAGATTCTCCCCCACCCATCACTTACAAGATCAGGTTAAGTAGGTGGAATATTTGTTATCCTAGGGGGTGAGTGCAAGGGAGCATTTGTAGGGATGAAATGCTGAGGTTGGGCTTCCCACCTAAGAATAGATGTATTTGTGCCAACTACTTGAATTAATATGAATTTGTATCAAATTAAAGAAAAATCTGATTCTCTTATCTCTTCCTTCCAAATCACATTAAGTCTCCTCTCTTGTCCTCGTTGTGTTCCTTGAGAATGTATGCTAAAGAAATTCATTTAACAACATTGCTAAAACATTGTCATTCTTATTTTCTTAACCCATTTTAGATATCTAATCTACTATTCATTACATGCAAATAAAATAGACTGTAACTTCATCTATCATTTATTAACACAATAATTAATGGCTAAGGTATGGGATGAGTGACTCAGATGCATACATTGGGTATGTACATGCTTACTAACATTACATATGACTTTATTTCACATGAGGCACACATATAATTTGAGATATAATTATTGTTTGGCATTGCAATTTCTAATTTTATTTTATTTTATTTTGATAAATATTCATATATTCCATATGAGGAATATACATATTCTGGTCCACTACATTAAAGTCCATTATGTCATTTGTTTGAATTGAACCTGGGTTGGGAGGATCCCAATCATTTCTCCCAATCACATGAGATAAACCCAATTGATGTTGGACATTACAATTTATGTCTCAAGCAATTTTAAAAATTCATAGTCGGGTTCCTTTTATTAATGAAAACAATGGTGATAGGAGGTAATGGTGAGGAATGGTCATGATAAACACGATAATTTCTATGATGAATTGTGAGATTTTTTTTATAATATGTACACTATAGTGACAATTTTTCTCTCTTGAAAACATGTGCCATATCTCATTCAAGCATGTCATCAATGTAATACACAAAACTACATTGAAACAAAAAGTTTTATTATAGTTTATACTTAAGAAAAAATCGAAATGAATTTTGTTTACTCAGGATGAAGGATTGCCCAGACATTGTTTTTAATTTTAGCTATCTCATTTAGCATTTGGTTATCTACATGGTAGTAAAAAAGATGAAAACAAGAAAGGGGCCATGCAAAACCGATTAAAGAAATGAAGGATTCATAGAAAAAACATTATCTCCACAACAATGCATAGAGGGCATACCTTGCTTCAATGTTGTGAATACCCAAACTCGCTATGTTTTTCTTTAACTAAGATTTCTAACTCATTTTATCTCTTCCCAAATAGCTGTAGCGTACCAAAATTCTACAAAACAAACTGAATTTGTTTCCTAAACATTGGGTGACATACCTTGCTTCAATGCTTTGGATACCGAAACTTCTTGTGTGTTTTTCTTTAATTGAGCTCGCCCACCCAATACATCTCTTCCAAATGGTTTTATTGTACCAAATCTCCACAAAACACACAAAAATTTGTTTTTTGAAGGTTGGGCAACTTCTAGCTCCACTACTAGTTCCAAATACTAACGAACTACTTAGACAAGGTTTCAAACATGGCACATTTCCATCCCTTAACCTTTTATAATCTCCAAACACATTCCTAGTTTTGTTATGTGAGGAAGAATTGAAATTAATGAATGCCATACTTTCCAATGCATGATTTAAATGCTATCCTAACCATAGCCGATAAAATGATTTATACCACTATAACTTTAAACATGCATACTACATAGTTTGAGGGCCTCATGATGAATTAACACTTTCAATTTTTATGTATCATACCCATTTGTTGATGAACTATAAACTTCATGTCATACCCGTTTGGCGATGAACTATAAACTTCCCATGCCATAAAATTGTTTCATGAAATGATCTCACATTCCCTCGATATAAACACTATTGGAAATACTGAGAGGGGGGAGAATCAATATTTCTTTCTCAATTAGTATTTTACCAGTTGAAACATTTATATTCAGAACACAAGATGACCAACAAGTATCAATGTTGTTATTAATATAATCTTTGCTATAAAATAGATACAATATATAAGTGGTTGCAATCAGTTGCTAAGCACCAACTTGGACTTTTGTGAGGCTCCAACCTCCAAAGCTCCAACTTTGTTTCACCAAGGCAGCAATCTTGGACTTAGGAGCACCAACTCCCAAGGACTTCAATCCTTCTAGTTCTTGAGACACTAGTGCTAAGGAAACCAGTCCTTCCTACTTTTGAGGCACCAATCCCAAGGAATCTAATCCTTCTTACCTCTGAGGCATCAACCCCAAGGACTCCAATCTTTCTTACTTCTGAGGCACCAACAACAAGGGTTTCGACCCAATCTTATCAAGCCATGTTTGATAGTAACGTTTTGTTCTCAGAACTCTTCTTTACTGAGTTCTGTCTGTTTACAGCTTCACTGTAGTCTCCATGCTACAACATCAATGACACCCAGTCTTCTTATGAAAGAGTCTTTGCAACTCTTCATACTGTCCACACAGAGTCTCCAATAGATGACCTCTGATAATGTCTCCACTCAGCTTTAGTGAGTCTACTATTAGCTGCACTAAGCTTTACATAAGAACCAACTTTTTGTTCAAGCATCTGTTCTTACTGTCACGATAAATCCTTTAGCATAACTGCTTCTGTGCTGACTACTTCTCCCTTCAAACAATGTTAGATAAAACTCTATTCATTACATCACAAAATTATTCTTCAAACTGCATTGTATACCTGATTAATTCTTTCACAGGGTAACGCGATTAGTTAAGAAGCTCACCCTTCGAATCCTCCTATCATGTTGGTCCTTCGACCCTTTTCTGTTCTGTTGGACCTTGCAGCTGCCTCTGTTTCCTCTCGCTTATTCAACAATGCTCAGCTTTTTTTGTTCTCTGTTTTTGTATCTTCCTGATGCCTCTGACCATCGGTTTCCTCTTTTAGCTAGCTCTTTGGCTTCCTCCTTGGTCGCTGTAGTTTCCTTTGCCTCACTTGATCCTTCGACTTCCCTCCTTGGTCGGTGTGGCTTCCTCCGTCTCTTCGTGCTCACCAACACTCCAATTAGGACGGACCCACATGCCACCTCACAATCGCAATCACAATCGCCATGATTCAACCCACTGAACTATCGGAACCGTTATTCATGCGTTTTGGCCTTCAAAACCCGCGCAATACAATTATTGGGAATATATAGGAATATATGAAAACACTCGAACGAATGCTTTAGGCCAGACTTCAAATTCGTTACGCCTGCATCTATAAACTCTATCAGGTCCGCTGTGTAATCACAATCGACAGTCATAGCTTCTCGAGGTTCTATATAAGTTAAGCCCATAACATCGTCGATGGCCGATGGCCCTGCTGGACGCGATATTGTATTGAGCTGTGTTACAACTGGACCATCAAGTCTGTGACATATATCGCAATCGGCGCTTTTGAAACAGCAAGGCCTTAAGCTCTTGCGATATGGTGAATGCGACATACAATAAATTCATATTGTAATGTTTAAACGAGTCTGCATGCTTTATCACAATCGGCACTTTGTGAGGTCTGATAGGCGGATGTGATATACAATAAAACGTTTCATAATGTTGTAGTGGGTCTGCAATGTATCACTATTATATATATATATGTTGCAATTCGAAAGTGTTAATGCGGCAAGGCTTAGAGCCCAATATATATATATAATTCTCTGCTTCGATAGTGTATATTGATATACCTATGTTTTCCGCCTCCGATAGTGTAAATTGCCTTTATGTATAGGTTTTCAATATAACTATGTCTTCCGCCTCCGATAGTGTAAATTGCCTTTATGTATAGGTTTTCGATATAACTATGTCTTGGGCCTCTGCATCAATGGCATATATTACTTCCGATATGGCTTCTATAGCTCCGATAGCTCTGTTTTGCTCCTCCGATATGCTCTCCGATAGCTCTGTTTTGCTCTTGGCTCCTCCGATAGCTCTGTTTGCTCTATTGCTCCTCCGATATGTTCTTCTTTGGCATATATATATGACATATATATATGGCTCCTCCTGTAGCTCCGATAGCTCTGTTTTGCCTCCTCTGGCATGTTAACTCCTCTTTTGATGACTTCTTCCGCCTGTTTCTTCTTGGGCATGTATTACATGCAATGCTCCTTCGATGTGGCTCGTCTTGGTCCAATGTGTTTCAAAGACCTCCTCTAATACCTTCATACCTTGATGGCTTCTGCCTTTTCCGATGTGCCTCTCTTGCTCAAAGATTCTGAAATACTTTTAAGCATAAGCGATAATGGCTATCCTGTTGGCCTTGCTCTTGTCTCTTCATGGATCTGCTCTGCTTCCCCTTCTAGTATCTAGAATATTGCCATATTGACATCAATGACAACCTAGGTCAACAATCTCCCCCTTTGTTATTGATGGCAATATTCTTCTTCTCTCCCCCTTTGGCATCAATGGCAAAGGAGTGCTATGGGGCTCCCCCTATCAAACTGCTTTTGTTCTTCATGGGTCTATGACTCCCCTTGTCATAGTGCTCTTCTTTTTACTCAAGATGGAAGGATTGATGCTTCATCATCAATTAGCACATTATTCCCTCTTTATGTCTCAGAACTACTTTATCATGGCTTCAACAATGCTTAAAGATTCTCTACTTCAATGTTTTCAATTAGATTGCAAATAACTATACACCAAGTGTCCAAGTCCAGGTTTTTATGCTTCAATCCATATTGTTGTCTCCACAGTCAGAATTGAGAGGCCTTCATAGTTCGAATCAAGAGAAAATGCCACTGGAATTTCCTTTCTTGCCATCTTTCTTCAGATCTGAGTTCCTTTGTGTTTTTGTGCTTCTCCTTAAGTCTTTGCCATCTAGTATTCAATATCATTGCATTTGGATGAAATGGTGAGAAGTTGTGCCTCACTGTTGCTATATAGCTTAATACTATATCACGTCCAACAACTTTCCCTTTAATTCTATTATAACCCTCATATAATGGAAATATACCCAAACACACAGGGCCTAGCATTTTCCGTTTTTCCATAGCCTTGGTACGTTTATCGATGCTTACCTTTTTCCGGATCAATCCTCCACCATAGATCCTACCATCCCATCCGATGGTTGATATTACACCCGACCATCAAAGCTACTCGGTGATCCTGCACCATAGATCAAAACCGTATTTGATCCAACGCTCGACAACGATATCGGGTGAGTTATATGCACAAGGATTACTCACCCGATAAGGAGGTTTCCTCTCTCCTTCTCCTGCCATGTGTCGGTCGATGAATGGTATTGGGTGACCAGCCCTAAATACCACTCACAACCTTGAGTCCGCCCGAAAACCACTGCCACTGTTACAAACCTGCTAGTTAGGTATTGAACGTGGATACGATGTCATATTAAGGATTGTTGCTATATTTTCTAAATGACCAGTATTAGCATAAGTTGTATTTCACTGCACAACATTCTACTTTCTATGAGCCATCTTTTCCTTGTGTTCTTGTACATATCTTTGCAAGTTATTTCCGCTAGCAGATTTAGATATCCAATCCGTGTCTGCCTTTTAAATTCATTTTGCTGATTTGCATCTTCTTGCAATGCTTCAATTTTGTTATATGCTGCCAGCAACTCTTACTTCAAACTCCATTCCAGATGTATCTGTTTGTTTGAAGATTGCCTCTATTAGTGTCCATAATTTATCTGTTCTCACATTAAATCCCTGAGTCAAGACATTTAACATCTGTAATATCAGCGCCATAGTTATTTTCCCTATTTCTCTAGCATTAGATGACCTTCTCTGTTGCTCCAAATACTACTTATTGATTAAGTGGAAAGCATCTTTAACAACAGTCCAAAGAATGGTTACAGGATCATGTTCTTCAATGGAGTACTCCTGAGAAATGATCTTTATCAAAGAATGATTGTTAATATAGCTCAACAAGGATTTCATAAGGACCCTTTCACTAATAGCTTCTGCGATAAAGATCAAGAATCACAGGCTCCCCCTAACTATATGCATCATCTCTTTTGGCATAGTTTTCCCATCAGATGCTTAGATTGTCAAAATTTAGGCCAATGACCTGCGTTGATGGCTGGAGAGTTCAAGGGAATTTTGGATTATATTTACTTCCTTCTCCATACTCATGTAACTTTCTTCTTTTGCATGGTTCTAGCTTGTGTAAGAGCCCAAGTTAAGTTACAATCACATGCCATATGACCAATGTTATGACACTTGAAGCATTCTACATTGTTCATGAATAAGAATTCATGATTTCTTCCTGCAAAATTGTTTCTTGGAGATTGTTGGGAACCATAATATCTATCTTTATGATATGCTTTACAATCTTTTGCCATGTGTCCAAAGTTTGTACAAGAATAACAATAATAAAAAAATGAACTTTGCTAACTGGGAGATGGAGATTTCCTTAATATACTTCTGAAAACTTTCTGCCTTGAGATCCTTTGATGATAACCATTGCCTCTTGCATCTTTGACATCATCTACATTTCTTCTTGGACCAGAATTTCTTCTTGGAGCAACATTTCTTCTATTGTAGCCTTGATTTTTCTCCTTGCCTTTGTTGGAATTGGGACCATCACCATTTCTTTTTGGCTTCTTCACATCCCTTTTGTTTGAAGCATTATCATTCTTGTTTCAGGATTCACCTGCATATCCGAGACCTAATTTATCAAATGGACATATGTGATAGCTGAGCATGTCATCCAAGGCCTGAGAGCTCTTCAAGATTTTGTTCATCCCTTCAACCTTTTTTCTGAGGAAGACAACCTCTTCTTCCAATATTTCACACTCATTATTCTTCTTAGCAAGTTGTTTCTTAGTTTCTTCCTTGATACGAGTAGCTTCATCTGCTTCTATTTTAAGGGAGATGATATCTGTCTTCATTTTGAAGATTTCTTCACTCTTTGCTTTTAGTTGATATATCATGGTGTTTCTTTCCTTCCCTGCTTCATAAACCTATCCTTCTATGACTTCCAATGCTTCCATGGTCTTTTCAGCTCCTTGTGCTTGTTTCCTTGCTTCTTGTAGTTGAGATATGAGAGAGGAGACCTCTACCTTGTACTAACCAATCTCTTCTTCAAGTTTGTTCAAGCTCTTGTGCCTTTATTCAAGTTGACTTGACAAGGTATCTTCCCGTTTCTTTCCTTTATCCAATTGATTTGTCATGGATATGACTTCTTCATGATGCTTTCTTTTGCTTTGATGAAATTCCTTCTTAAGCTTAGCAAGCTCTTCATCTCTTTCTTGTACTTGAAGCTTGACAATATCAACTGTATCCCTTGTTTGATATTGGTCACTAGCTAGTGCTAGCTTCTTAAGTTCCTCATTTTCATTTTTCAAATTGTTAATCTCTTCCATGGCAGCCATAAGTTGAGCGAGGAGATCTTCTACAAAAACTTTTTCATTCTCTTCATCTTCTAGGTCTTCTTTGGTCTTGATGTCATCATTCTCATTTTCTGCTTCTATGATGGGTTCTGGATTTCCTTCTTGATTTCCATCATCTTCTTGACTAATGGTCATGGTCAATGCTCCTTTTGAGTGAAGGTCATGAAGTTTGTCCCATATACCCTTTGCTTATGACTATTTTCCTAGATTGTTCTTTATAGAATCAGGTAGTCCATTCAAGATTGCCTTCATTGCTTTTGCATTGTAGTCCTTGGATTCTCCATACATCTTGCTATCATTAATCGCTGATTTCCAGATTTTAGTGCCTTGAGTCTGTAAGAAATTCCTCATTCTTGCTTCCCATATATTAAAGTTCCCATTGAACCATGGAGCCTCCTCAAATTGATTTTCTTCCATTTTAGTGGTAGAGGGAGACACATCCTTAGGAGGATTGGAGACTTTCTTCCTTGACTTAGCCATTTGTGTTCTAAAGATCAACCTTCAAGCTGTTAGGCTTTGAATGAAGGCACTGGCTTTGATACCAATTATTGGAAACATTGAGAGGGGGATGAATCAATATTTCTTTTTCAATTATTATTTTACCAGTTGAAACATTTATAGTCAGAACACAAGATGACCAACAAGTATCACTGCTATTATTAATATAATCTTTGCTATAAAGTAGATACAATATATAAATGGTTGCAATCAGTTGCCAAGCACCAACTTGGACTTTTGTGAGGCTCCAACCACCAGAGCTCCAACTTTGTTTCACCAAGGCAACAATCTTGGACTTAGGAGCACCAACTCCCAAGGAATTCAATCCTTCTAGTTATTGAGACACCAGTCCCAAGGAAACCAATCCTTCCTACTTCTAAGGCACCAATCCCAAGGACTCCAATCCTTCTTACTTCTGAGGCATCAACCCCAAGGACTCCAATCCTTCTTACTTCTGAGGCACCAACCACAAGGGTTTTGACCCAATCTTGTCAAGGCATGTTTGATAGTACCGTTCTGCTCTCAAAACTCTTCTTTACTGAGTTCTGTCTGTTTACAGCTTCACTGTAGTCTTCATGCTACAACATCAATGAAAACTAGTGTTCTTATGAAAGAGTCTTTGCAACTCTTCATACTGTCCACACAGAGTCTCCAATAGACGACCTCTGATAATGTCTCCACTCAACTTTAGTGAGTCTACTATTAGCTGGACTAAGCTCTGCATAAGAACCAACTTTCTGTTCAAGCATATGTTCTTACTATCACAATAAATCCTTCAACATAACTGCTTCTGTGCTGACTACTTCTCCCTTCAAACAATGTTAGATAAAACTCTATTCACTACATCACAGAATTATTCTTCAAACTGCATTGTATCCATGATTAATTCTTTCAAAGGGTAACACAATTAGCTGAGAAGCTCACCTTTCAAATCCTCCTGTCCTGTTGGTCCTTCAGCCCTTTTCTGTCTTGCTGGACCCTACAACTGCTTCTATTTCCTCCCGCTTATTCAACAACACTCAACTTTTCTTATTCTCTGTTTTTATATCTTCCTGATGCCTTTGACCATCGGTTTCCTCTTTCCGCTGGCTCTTTGGCTTCCTCCTCGGTCGTTGTAGTTTCCTCTACCTCACTTGATCCTTCGGCTTCCCTCCTTGGTTGCTGTGGCTTTCTCTGTCTCTTCGTGCTCACTAACACTCCAATTAGGACGGACCCACATGCCACGTCGCAATCACAATCGCAATCGCCATGATTCAACTCACTGAACTATCAGAACCGTTATTCATGCATTTTGGCCTTCAAATCTCGCACAATACAATTATTGGGAATACACAAGAATATATGAAAAAACTTGATCGAATGCTTTAGGTCGGACTTCAAATTCCTTACGTCCACATCTATAAACTTTATCGGGTCCGCTGTGTAATCGCAATCGACAGTCGTGGCTTCTGGAGGTCTTGTATAAGTTAAGCCCATAACATCGCCGATGGCCGATGGCCCTGCTGGACACGATATTGTATTGAGCTATGTTACAACTGGACCATCGGGTCCGCGATATATATCACAATTGGCGCTTTCGAAGCAGCAAGGCGTTAAGCTCTTGTGATATGGCAGATGCGACATACAATAAAGTCATATTGTAATGTTTAAGTGGGTCCACATGCTTTATCGCAATCGGCGCTTTGCAAGGTCCGATAGGCATATGTGATATACAATAAAACGTTTATAATGTTGTAGCGGGTGCGCAACGTATCACTATTATATATATATAAATTATATATTATATATATATATATATATATATTAAATATAATATATATATATATATAATATATATAATGTGCAATTCGCAAGTGTTAATGCGGCAAGGCTTAGAGCTCGATATATATAATTCTCTGCTCCGATAGTGTCTATCAATATATGTATGTTTTCTGCCTCCGATAGCATAAATTGCCTTTATGTATAGGTTTTCGATATAACTATGTCTTCCACCTACGATAGTGTCAATTGCCTTTATGTATAGGTTTTCAATATAACTATGCCTTCCGCCTCCGCATCAGTGGCATATATTACTCCCGATATGGCTCCGGTAGCTCCGATAGCTTCGATAGCTCTGTTTTGCTCCTCCGATATGCTCTACGATAGCTCTGTTATGCTCTTTGCTCTTTTAATAGCTCTCTTTCCTCCTCTGTTTGCTCTGTTTGCTCATCCTATATGTTCTTCTTTGGCATATATATATATAAATAATATATATATATATATGGCTCCACCTGTAGCTCCGAAAGCTCTGTTTTGCCTCCTCTGGCATGTTAACTCCTCTTTTGATGACTTCTTCCTCTTGGTTCTTCTTGGGTATGTATTACATGCAATGCTCCTCTGATGTGGCTTCTCTTGCTCCAATGTGTTTCAAAGACCTCCTCTGATACCTTCATACCTTGATGGCTTCTGCATTTTTCGATATGCCTCTCTTGTTCAAAGATTCTGCAATACTTTTAAGCATAAGCGATAATGGCTATTGTGATGGCCTTGCTCCTGTCTCTTCATGGATCTACTCTGCTTCCCCTTCTAGTATCTAGAATATTGCCATATTGACATCAATGACAACTTAGGTCAACAAACACAAGTCTCCAATCCAAGTTTGAATTTCCAATATGCCGAATGCATGATTTATATGACATGTAATAATATTCTAACTTTATTTTAAAAGTTATGTTTTTAAAACATATATTAATCCCAAATCATGTGAAATATAATTAAGCTTAAAGATATCATCAACGCCATCAAGTGAATCCATAAATTAAACTATATAGAAAACACACATGATAGTTTCACCAACACCATCCTTGTGTCATGATGTTTGGCATATACATCTTTCCAACAAGAGTTTAAACATTTCCTAATGGGACCCCTACCTATTATTGATCAATTTTGTATATAAGACTTTAGGCAGTGTGATAAGATAATTTAATTTGAAACTTGCAATTCGTTGCAAGTGTTTTATTGGTTGAGCCAATATTTGGATCAACAACACCCTCCCTTTTGGGGTTTTCTTTCACATTACTTCAATATTTTCAAATGGAGCAATCTCTCTTGGAGAGGATAGAGTACACATATCCACTCGGTATGGTAAACCGTGATGGGAAAGTATCTAATTACTCTATTATATTATTATTTCTTTGACTTGTCATTCAATAAGTTAGGAGAATAATGTGTTTTATTGTAGAGAGACAAAACTCATTCTATAAGAGCTTTCTCTCCATTTGTAAATGTGTAATTGGTGATTATGGATTTGGAGAAGGAGCTCAAAGATGATTGATTTGGAGCTCCCTTGCATATCAAATTATTGAAGACTAATGAATAAAGAATTAATCTATTTTGTTGTATGCTCTTATTATTCTCTTCAATCTCGTTAATTATGTTGAGGAAACCTCCTACTATTATTTAAATTTGAAGGCCTATTGTTGAACTGTTTTTATTTAGGAGTAAAGCAATGTTTGGAGATTCTCCCTCTTACCTTGTTGTTATTAATATATTTTATTTCTCTTCATCTAATAAATTAGTTGCTAAAATCAAATTATAGTTTAGTTATATATAACGACATTTTCAATTTTCTTTCATGAGTAACACCTCTGGCTCTCCAAGATCAAGCCTCCACAAATTAATTTCCAACAAATGCTTACAAACAAATTGCATCAAATTAGTTCCTTCAATTTTAAGTACACACCCAAATGACATTGAACGTATCAACTAGGTCTTTCATCCAAGAGGTTAAATATCATAAACTATCCTTTTTAGCCATATCGCCTACCTCAAAATAGTTCATTGTAATACACTAATCGTTTCATTCATGCAATATTTCATGACTTCTTTGATTCCCTTTCTTGTTTTCTTTCTTTCCCATATCCCATTCCCCATTTCCATTTCCATTTTCATATATTACAACAACCTTAGGTTTTGTTGAGATTTACTCTTCCTTTTCACCTTGAGTCCCCACTCCATAGCTTTGATAATCTACCTTAGGTAACCTTCTCCTCCCAAATGTTAGAGAATAGACAACCTAAAGTTCGGGGAAGAGCCACAAAGGTGACAATTATTAAATTGAGTTACACAAAGCTAACACCTTGGTATTTGAGACTTCACACTTTTGTGGGCATTAGATTTTGTTATAACACATTGGCACCATTGTTGGGGATACAACCCATTTTTGAAAAACATTTTTGGATGAGGGTTTTATTTTGAAGATCGTATTCTCATTTTGATAACTCCACATTTGATGGCTTGTTCTTTTGGAGGTGAAGAGATATAGAAAACACTTAAAGAACTCATCTTGGTGACAACACATGTCATTTTTTGGGTACGAGATGCATTGTTAGATATCAACTCTTTTTGAAGATATATGTTAAATTTAGTACTAAGTTTGTATCTTGTATTAAATTTTCACCTATCCCATGATATCCACATGAGTTTGATGATACTTCTTAAGAGTTTTATGAGTATGGATTGAGTTTCCATGACCATAATGATTTAATAATTAGACATGTTACATCCTTATTGATACTCTTTCATTTAATCCTTTTATTTCAATCTCTATTGTATGTACATGTAGAAGGGAGAATGTTGTTCACCTCATCTTACTATCCTCGAAACTACACACACATATCATACCCCTTTCCACACCAATAATCAATAATCACACACTTATTCATTTTGTGACTTTATTTACGATATATGGAGAACTTCTATATTGATTGGATGGTCCACATGCTACAAGAAATCTATTTTCTGCATTTCGCACTGAGGATTCCATCCCAGTGGTACTCTTATTTTTTTTTTTCTCATTTCCTCTCTACTTTCCATGTGGAGGAATTCCCTTACTTTTCCCCTGCATTAAGTTTTCTTCCACATAGAATTTTCGCAACATTGCCTTTCCCTCCGCATAAACCCTTATCTACATGGAATTCACATCCACACCCTATATAACCGCTGCATCCCACATTCTGCATAATTCATACATTCCACATCCACACTTATTTTATCATTTCTCCACTATTTAACCTTTAAGATTCCTATTTTGATTTATGGTGTATTTAGGATGGTACGTTGACAAGCCTTTTAATTATCCTTTCAATTGTTTACGAAGACAACCAGAATTCTACTCATTTAATTGTCAATTTGAGATTCATTTGGAACTTACGAATTGTCGTGCACTGTATATGCTAGTGTAATCTATTATGTGTCTTGAGGTTGTAGTATTTTAAACACTGTTACAATGGAAAGTTAAGGTTGCTTTCACGAGTCACCACTAATTAAAACACACCACCCTTTCCAGGAAAGTAAAACACTCTTGCAGGGAAGTAAATCACACTTGCATGAAAGAAAACACTTTGACAACAAAGTTAACACATTGGAAACTATGAGGTGACTTGCTCCAGTTTAATAATATTCTTGTTTGTTGTAACAATTTATACAATAGCATGTGCTTATGATGCAACAAATGACAAACATATAACTCGAAAATAAAGTGAAGACATTAGATTCACAAAACTCTTAATCGTTAAGCTACTATTATATTGAAAACAAGGCAAAAATAACTTACAAGTGAGCTGCAACAAAAGTCGAAATCATAGAAAAGTACAAATTTGTATGAAATTAATTTCAATTGATTAATAAAAAAGCTAATACTTGAATTGTATAACCTAGAGCTGTAGCAACTACACTGTTAGATATTCAATTCACTTGATGATGAAAATACCATCGAACAATTGAGGCAAAGGAGACTTTTTGTTGTAGGAAATGCAAAAATTACACATTGCACTTTTACAATAATTTTTCTTCCCGCCAGGGTTTGAGGGAAGCTGGGTATTTATACAAAATGACACTATCTTAAATTAATGCAAGATCGGATATCCATTCTAAGAGAATCAGAGAGATCATCCTTTTACAATGGTCTTTTCAGAATTAGGTAATTCTTGAACAAATGCTGAGTTGGATCAACTGCATGTTGCTGGAAGGTGAGTTGTCCTCCTTAATTAGTCACCCACCTTCCTTCATCGTCTTCCATTATGAGAAACACATGATGAATGTACAATTAAAGCACTGACCAAAGAGCCGGTGAGATATTCTAGAGTTGTAGCAAGGCGAAATCTAGGCAATTCAAGAATTGCAGCAACATGATTGGGTCATAGGCAAATTGCAACATGTTTATCCCTACGAGTAGTAATGTTTGAGTTGCAACAACATACACTAGAAGAGTTTCAACAACTGTGCGCTACAAACGAAGTTGCAACAACATGGGGGAATCACAACACTTGCACCCTTTTTGGTTAATAGAGTTGCAACATTTGTGTGTTGGCTAGCAACGCTTGTTGAAGCCTCGGTAAGGAATTTCAATTCCTATGGTGGAGTTGCAACTTTGTTAAGTTTAGGTATGTTCTATGCTAGAGCAATTTAAAAAATTCTTTTCCATATTAGCAATCACATCAGCATAAAGTAAACTGCAGATAGAACATAAATATAAATCGCAGAAGACAAGCCAAGACAAGAGGACACAAGATTTGGCGCAAGCCAGGGAAAAACCCCACAATGTGTGGGGAAACCCTTGATCAATTCTTCTTTTATGTTCTTCAAAGTTCGGCAGAGAAAGAGAGAGAGAGAGATAGTACATTTACAACAGAAGTCAACACTTTGAATTATCTAGATCTGAGCATAGATCATCTCCTATAACGATGAGATCAGTTGAAGACATTCTTCTTCAACTGATTCTCCAAAGTGACTCCTTCACCAATCATCGTGTTTAATCTGGTCCTCTAGCTGCACCACTGCATACTGCACCATGCTGCTCTAATCATGATTATCATCATGCTGCCCATGTTCATGATCTTATCCATCATTATGCTGCTCGAACTAATGTGCATCATCATCATGCTGCTACCTTTGCGTCATGTATCATTGTGCTGCCCATGCACATGATCTCATAGTGCTGCCCATCATGCTGCCTTGTTGCTTCATCACACTACAACAATTTGCTTCTGTTGATATCAGCCTTAGCTGCTTGCTATGGCTTGCAGCCTAGTAAAGTAGCTAGGCTATAGTTCACGCAATCGCATTATACACAACGTATTGATATTCCTCCAATACCATGACTGGGTTTACCTCTTCATCACTGCGGCTTGATGACAGTGGTATCCTTGTCTTCTCAACGTATATAAGACCATGATGCCAGTGTATATATAAGACCATGATTACAGCGTATATATAATACCATGATGCCAACGTATATATAAGACCATGATGCAGCGTATATATCAGACCATGATGCCAGCGTATATATAAGACCATGATGCAGCGTATATATCAGACCATGATGCTAATGTATATATAAGACCACGATGCAGCGTATATATAACTGCCTAACGTCCTTCTTTTACATTTAATGCCCAAGATCCAGCATTTACGTTACTGCGTATGATTGTCCAACGTTGACATGTATGTTTTCCAATGTATGACTGCATTTCAATGTCTGCTTTTCATGTATGAGACGTTTACATGTATGCATTTCAATATATCTTCATTCCCATATGAGCATATTATTAATATATTATATATATATATTATATATTATAATATATATATATATATATATATATATATATTGGTTCACGCATCTTATGCTGCCAGATCTATGACAACCACGCTACCAGATCTAGGGTATGACAACGTTCCATAGCCATACACAGCGTATTATATGGCTGCGTTCCATCACTGCGTTTGCGTTCCATATTCCATGACCGCGTGGTATATTAGCTGATGTGTATCTATATATAGAATTGTTGTGCTTTTGTTGTGCGTATTATATGTATGACTTGCGTTGCAGCATTTGCAATATATATATATAGAATTGCTGTGCTTTTGCTGTGCGTATTATATGTATGACTCGCGTTGTTGCATTTGCTTGACTGCCCAACGTATTACTCCATGAAAGAACATCGTATACATTCATCACGCTGCTTAATTAGGGCATCATCTTTTGGATCTTTTCTCCATCAAACCCAAAACAGGATGAAGAGAGATCACAAGAGAGTGAGTGTGAAGAATGACTTAAAGTCTCCTTCTATTTATATTAAAAATGTATGGGTTGAATAGACATGACGTTTGGGCTTCTAGAGCCTACATAAGAGCTGGTCAGCTTGATAATAATTACATAATCAAAATAAATTCATATCTCCATAAATACTTATTGGAATCGGATGATATTTGGATCAATCCTACACCTCTCGACGAGAGGGAAGCTACCATAAACAAGCCGATCCACATGGAGTTGGGCCCTAGTTTCCAATTTAACACTCCCTCTCAACTAGAGAGAACTCCATCCATTGATCCATATGTCCGACTGTACTATCTCTGCCATTAGTGCCTTGCACTGCTCTGCCTAGCTCTGCTCATCTCTGCTAGCTCTGCTTTTCTCTGCTAGCTCTGCTCAACTCTGCTAGCTATGCTCTGCTTTGCTCTACTTAGCTCTGCTGAACTATGAAGAAGAAGAATTTATCGAGAATGATGTTGGCATTATGTTTCTGGTTTGGCACTATGGTACAGGTGTTGTACTTGATGGCAACTCACTCTAGTGGCAGATCTCAGTTCAGGAACTCAAAATCATGGAATTTAAGATACCCGCAGGTAATCCTAGAAGAAGCTGCGGACCCGCAGGTACGCTGACCAAGATGTGCGGACATGCACGCAGGTTCTCCATTCAGAAAGTGCGGACCCCAGTTTCACTCTCTCCAATGCATAAAAGCGCGTGCACGTGGGAATCTTCATGAATGGTTCATGGTATTAGTCTGACAATTTTTGATCCTATGGTTTTGGTCCATGGTATTGCATCTAAATGTATTGATCCCAAGTATTGCGTTCATGGTATTGTGTTATTATGGTTTTGGACCATGGTATTATGAAAGGCTTGCCTATAAAAAGGAAAGGAGATCTCTTGGCTAGATAGTGGTGAAATTTGAATATCCTAAGATCTGAAATTTTGGGTGATAGGTTTTAAAAGATAGATCTAAATCAAGGAGAAAACTTAAGGCGAATCTATTGATAAGTCGTGATCTCTCGGGCGCAAGGATAGATCTGTGGATCTGACTGACTGTGGCACATTGGAGGACTGTTAATTTGGCCCTAATCTGAAGTACGCAGGCGATCCGCGGCGTGAGTACGGGGTACGCAGCTTAGAAGAAGGCGCAGTGCGGGGGTGCGCAGCGCAGCAGAAGGCGCAGTGTGAGGTACGCAGTACAGGAGAAAGCACAGTGCGGGGTGTACGTAGCGAAGCAGAAGGCACAGTGCGGGGTACGCAACGCAGAAGAAGGCACAGTGTGGAGGTACACTGTCAGTCAGAAAGTAAAGGTGCGGATCTGAGCAGAAGTACGCAGAGCAGAAGAACGACCAGTGCGGATCTGCGCAGTTTAGACTCAGAAGAGCTGCGGATATTCGCAGGCCCCTCTTGGTGAAGTTGCAGACTTATCTTGAAACATTTGTTGACTGTCTTTTATCTATTGCAGCAGAATTCTGGGTTTAGATTTCTGGTATTACTTTTCTATTTACAACATTCTGAAGAGTTGGGTGATTCATTGGTTGATTGCATAAGAAGTTTGGTTGATTCATATGTACTTGTTGATTATTTGATGTCCATGGATCTAGTTTGAAAATTAATGAAACATGGTCCCTAAAGAAGTAAAAAGAGCTAAGGGGGTTGTAGCTCCCTTCCAGGAGAAACTGAAAAACGAGAGAGGGTTGTAGCTCTCTGCAGGTTGCAGCCTGTGTACTGGTAAAGCACTGTACCAATACAAAATCATTGTAAAAGAAGTTTCTAATTGAAAGAAGATAGAGACATATTGCAGCAGGTGGTTTTCACCCACATTGGGTTTCCACCTTATATCTGGTGTTTCTTGGTGTGATTATCTGTCTTTCTTGTTCTTGCTCATTATTATATGGTACTGACATACAAACTAATGATCAATATCTGAAGAATAAATTAAAGTATAAATCTGGAAGGTATATTGAAAAGAATTTGATAATACTGATTCACCCCCCCTCAGTATTATTTCCAACAAATGAGTCATATCATTCTCCACTGACCCGAAGTCAGTCTTAGAGTGCATACCACTTGTCCCAGACCAGTCTCAACCGCCTCGCAGTCAGCTTCATAGTAAGTACCACTCTTACCACTGGTCCTAGACTAGTATCGCAGTCTCAGAGAGTGTACCATTGGTCTTAGACTAGTCTCAACCGACCCAAAGTCAGCGTCATAGTGTGTACCACTCTCACTGGTCCCAGACTAGTACTGCACTGACACGAAGTCAGTCTCAGAGTATGTACCACTGGTCCCAGACCAGTCTCAACCGACCCAAAGTCAGTGTCATAGTAGGTACAACTCCTACCACTGGTCCCAGAC
>APFE030650963.1:67878-78104 GCA_000404065.3 Pinus taeda
TATATATATATTGGTCCACACATCTTATGCTGCCAAATCTATGACAACCACGCTGCCAGATCTAGGGTATGACAACGTTCCATAGCCATACACAGCGTATGGCTATGTTATGGACCGAAAACCATCGCGTCCAAAAAACATGTGCAAAAATCATGCACAAAACCATAGGTGGGTCCGCCCAACCTAACATAGGGTCCAAAACCAAAAATTTTCAGGGCGCTGCCCCAGACCCCATAAAGTGGGGTTACGTGTACCCCTCAAACCCCCTGTTAACTATGTGGAAAGAATATAACACAACCCAACATCCAGAACAGAGCATCAATAGATCGGTCCATTAGGTCATATCGATGGTGTGCTTGACCTGACAATGCAGAGGTACCCTTGTGGGTGAGGAAAAAATATCCCTGTACTCCTCCATGACCTTGTCCATATGTTGTTGTTGTGTAGACGAAGCCTACCTAGAAGTCGTGGCCATAACCTTCTTCTTGCCTTGGGGGAAAATCATAAGGAAAAAAATTTCGTGGTCTGGGAAATGATCTTACTTCATTGCTTTACAGTGATCAAAGAGATGGCGGTAGGTGGGGCTACCTTTGGTATTGTGTACAACTTATTAGCCAACGTAATAATCGTAGAGCGATTTCTAGACTCAAATACAACATGACACTTCCACAAGTATGGTTGTCCTAACAATACATCACAAACTTCAAGAGGAGCAACACCACACAGTACCTCATCCATGAAGGGCTTGATGCTATAGGGAAGGCGACACTGCTGGATGACGTGAAGATCTTTTCCTTGGTGAAGCCACCCGTTGGTGTACAATTGTGGGTGCGCTGTAGTCTTTAGGCCCAGTTGCTTCACTACCTTTGTTGAAATGAGGTTCTTTTGGCTCCTACTTTCGATAATGAACCGTAACAGAGAACCCTTCATCCACATTTGTGAGTGGAAGAGGCATTCCCCCTCCTATGGATCTTCAGGCTCAATCTTCTATATCTTGGTGGTGGCTACAGTGGCACTGGGTTCCACATCAATGATCTACTTCCCTTTGTTAGTTCCCTTATCAAGTTTTGATTTAGAGTCGGAACTTGTGTCTAATTCAAAAGCCTTAAGCTCGACCACCAGTGACTTCTTGTCTTGACACTTACTTGTATTGTGAGTGGAGCTCTTATGGAACTCACAAAATTTTCCCATGTCCTTCTTCATATTCATGGTGTTGTTCTTTACTTGCGGCTTTGACGGGTTGTCCTGGGTAGCTCCACCTCGGCTTGGTCCTATGTTCTGTGATTTGGGGGCGTCTTTTTCTTGCTTTGGATTTGTAGATCCAAAGTCCCGCTTCTTCTGTTTAAAATTCTGCTAAATCTTGACAACACACTGATACATCATGCCGAGTGAGGAAATGTCTAGGAACTCGATCTCATCTTGGATGTACTCATGTAGACAACCGCGGTACTTGGGCACCAAATGCCACTCAGTATCCTTAACACACAACTTCATGCAAAGGGTATGGGAAATATTTGTGAACTTTGACACATCTTGGTCCCCTCCCTGCCGTAGCGTGGTCCACTTTATGTATTTGTCTTCATAGCTCTCGATAGGGTAATATTGCTCCTTGATGGTGCCTTGAAAAGAATTCCAAGTTGGTACGGCTGAAAACAATGAGGGTTCACTCTCATCCTTTTGTTCACAGTAGGTTTCCCACCAATCCTTGACATGTGGGGTGGCTTTGAAAAGTACAAAAGTAATAATTTCTCGATTGGAAATGTCATGAAATGAAAAATATCCTTCCAAAAAACTTACTCATTTATCTATGGCGTTTGCATCTATCAGGCCTTCGAATATGGGAATATCGAAGTTAAATTGTACCTTAAAAGGTGTGGCGCCTCTAAAGTGGCTGCTAGATGAAGATGCATCGCATGTGGGTAGACATTAAAGGATATAAGCAAAGTTATCCATCATCGCATCCCTTTGTCGCTCAAGGGCTTCCTCGAGCAACATTTTGAAAGGATCTCCTGCCCCCTCATCTTTCATTTTTTCCACCATGGGAGGTCTTTGGGTTTTGCGACATTGATCTTGCAATGGTTCAACCAGATCAAGCCCTAACTCCTTATACCCTAACTTCATTGAGAACATGCAAAGAAAATCAGAGAAAGAGCAGACCACTCTGATACCACTAATCCAAACTTAAACAAGAATGCAACAACTCACATATATAATCATGAACACAGATATGCAGCAGAAAAACACTTCAATACATTAATAACAAAATACTAAACTATGCTTGCAAACAAAATGGAAATAAGGTAACTCGACGATGATAGCTTATCTCTAAGAAGAGATGTGGCGGCTATATGCCTCTGAACTATGTTACAATAGGGTTCAAGGGCTTATTTATTATTGGAAAACATGAGAAAACCCTAAACAATCAAAAGCATAACCCGAGGAGATGTAACACCAAGAGTTTGTGGGCCCCGTTGGGGTTAGTTGGGACACCAACTTCTCGGGGTCGTAACTTGGTCATATTATCTCTATTTGGTGTGTACGATACCTTGTTGGAAATGTCTCACCGAGGACTACATGTTTCGCCACAAGCTCTTGCCTATGGCTATGGGCCTACCACGTACCCCAAAAAAATACAGTTTAGGGGGTCTAAACTGCTCCGGAAGTTTACAATCTGAAAAACTGCTAAAAATAGTAAATGATGAAATGAACAAGGAAACATATGAAATTGACTAGGGGGTCTAGGTGGAATAGGTGGGTGGCCACCAATATCCACTTGGATCATAGCTAGAGTGCAGTCATTAATGCATGACCATATCAACTACACATACCATGACCTCATGCATGACAACAACAACCACCTCATGTGCACTTAATAACATGTGAACACTGACATCCATAACAAATGCATAATCAAGCATACATACACGAGGACATACTCCACGACAACACCTTCAACCTTCACATGGCAGCATCACTATAATCATGATCAACACCATGCAAATGAAAAATGCACATGGAATGCAAGTTTGAGAGACACACATGCAACTGACATGCATGCATGACCAACACATAGCCCATCCAGTCTGAGGGGTGAACCATGCTTTGATACCACTCTATAACACCCTATTCCCACATCCACCCAAGTAACCATGCCAATCAAGGTGAACATGAGATGAGAGGCTACTATGATTAGATTCGACCTCCTAGGTGACCTTAAATTAGTACAACCAACAGAACATCATACATACCCATTCAACATCATCCACAAAACCTTTAGGAGACAAGTCAACCACTCAGACATCCTGTCCCTGGGTCCTACTACTGTTTTAACTAACTTAGGCCAGAGTAACGCTCCTCAGACACTGCTAAGGCAACTTATAACACTCCCTAGACACCACCTAGGTGAGTTATAATGCTCCCCAGACACTATCCAGGCAAGTTAGTCTCTAGGCTAACGCTCTATTTTGCTAGCATTTTGGGGTTTGAGCCACTTTTTTCAGCCCAGATTCCGAGTCACTGCGCAAAATGGAATGATCACTTAAAATTAGTAGGAATATAAGGAAAAAGGATGCAGAAGAAATAAGTTGAGCAAGACCATAACCAGACTCCTACTAGCCATGATAAGCATTTTTTCAAACAGATCATCAACATGTAACCTATAGGTGTAAACAACATAATTAAGTGTAGGGATCTCATACTTATATGAGAATCCCCATGAACCATTGTTTCCTCATGTCATTTTTTGCTTTATCATTTATTAGATCATATATACATTATCCATTCAGATACAAGTAAAAACATGTCGAGAGCCATACGTAGTTGCTGTCACAAAATATACATATAACTAGCATAATAGGAACATAAATACCAATGAAATCACAGCCATATAAACCACATATAATCCATCATAATGTGTTATATACCTAGGGGGGATAGTATGGGTTACAAAGGGAGGTACCCTCATAACATAATGCTCATAGATATACAAGGATAAATAACCTTTTATTAATGATGCAAAATCCAAACTCGGGATGGGACTTCCATGTTCCACCCCACCATAGAATGGTTGAGCCAAATATCTCTTCAGCCATTCACCCCTGTGCCATATTCTAAGCATGAATGTGGAATATCATAGAACACATCAATAAAAAACCATCCATGGCTTCTAGAGGCCATCCACCTCAACCCATAAAACAACGATTCCACGTCACGGTCAGACATCACCAAAACCATCATCCGATTAGTCTCTATCCTAGGCCTTCTATGGCTTTAGAGCGTTTGTTCCAACCCAGCTCTTAGGACTAGTAACTCAACCCATGGATACTGTTGGGCTCTAGAGAATTTTTCCAACCAAGGCTCAAGGACTAGTAACTCAACTCACAAATGTTGTCGGGCTTTCAGAGCATTTTTCCAACCAAGGGTTCTAGGACTAGTAATTCTATCCATTAAGGGCTTCCAGAGTGTTTTTCCAACCAAGGCTTCCAGGACTAATAACGCAACCCAAGTTGTTATAGGGCTTTTAGAGAATTTTTCCAACCAAGGCTTCTAGGACTAATAACTCAATCCAAGCAATTGCAGGGATTTCAGAGCGTTTTTCCAACCAAGGCTTCCAAGAACTAATAACTCAACCCAAGCTAAGGAAACATGAGAACTAACATAAAATAAGGAAACAACCCACAATCTCCATGACTATCCAAGAAATAGCAAGGCTAGGAAATCCACTATCAATCTAGGAAATACTCCATGCCAGTGACAGATCACAACCAAGAAACCACATGTATGTGCCATGCATGCCAAACTAGTGAAGGAAACATACATGCAACTTCGTACCTATAAGAAAATATGATGTAGTTATAGATCTCGATGCCTTCTTATGCTTTCCTGCTCTTCCTTTGCCTTCTTGCTCCAAAATTCCAAGTATGCCACACCCACCAAGAGTGCTCCAAGAAACAATCTAAGTCTCCAAGAGTATGAGAGAGAGAGAATAGAAGAGAGCTCCAACACTGAACTGACCAAGTCTTACCCACTGATCCTTATAAGCCTTTTTATGAATGAGGCCTCTATTTTCTTCATTTTCCTCCTCACATGCAACCTGTGACCTTCCACCTCCCTTTTCTCCTAATTTCCATTATTTTCATAAATAAAATGCCAATAAATGCCTCATGCCTTTCCAAAGCCTTAGCCATTTCCTTTTTCAATTTCCTTAGCCATAATGAACTGAATCAACACTCACTAGGATGTTTCCCCCACCATTAAGCTTGGAATATGTGTCCCATAGCCATGATCTTATATATATTTTTACATGGAATTTTCACTAGGGATGTTACAAGGTGACATCACTCAAGTTGAGAAGGATCCCTCAATGTTGGGTGATGCCTTGCCTTTTTATGTTACTAGTTTAGATATATTACTTTTCATGCCTTTACCTTAGTTTATTTCATACTACTTTAATGATTTGCCTCTTTTTATTGATTGGTTTTATGCCTTTTACATGCTTTGCAATTTACTGCCTTGAATTTAGTTTTTTCATTTGATTTCAGGAAACTAATTGCCAGAACTAGATTCCTCTATTTTCTTAGATCCAACTTGGAATTGAATGCATGAGTGCTTGCATGAGAGTAGTGAAAGATTACCTTTCGGTGTTGTGTTAGGGGATCTTAGAAAAGGACTAGCTAGATGACCTTTAGTTTCAACTTATGTTATTTGCATTCATTTTCCTTCATGAACATGTCATTTACTTGTCAATTTCTAGCAATATTTGTGAGCATTAGATTATTGTATGTTAGATTAGATTAAATATTTGATTCCACATTTATTTTGCTAGCATCTGTAAGTATTACGATCTTGGTTCAATAATTAAATGTTGGAAATATAATACATATATTTTGGCCAATATTTTTGCATAAGTATAATTTGCATGCACATGCAACAAGCAATAATTTACATATATATAAATATAAAGAGAAATTAACCCTGATAATGTAGATTTCAGATTTTTAAGTATAATTTTATCAGATATGTTGTGAGAAACTGTCGAGTGGAATCTCCATAACAATTTTTGGATCAAGTGATGAGTTTGGAGTACTGCCACTTCATGCAATCACTACGAATGATGTGCCCCATCAAATCTAAATGTTTGAACATTGTGGCTTGATCAAGGAGTTAATGCATGCAGGCGGCTTGTAGAAGGTTAATGTTCACCGAGCACAAAACTGTGTAAGGTAGGGGCCATCATTCCACCACCGTCATTTTCAAATTACCCTAGATGCCTCCCCCTCATTTTCATCCATATTAGTTGCATGTGTTTTTTTTGTTTTGTTTGGACCATGATGACCCTAGAGTTTCCATCCTCAAATTTGTTGTTACCCCTCTCTAAGTTGCTAGTTCAAAGCCTTTGTTGTGGGCCCTCTTTGACTTGCCTCACAACGAGCAAGGTAGATATTTCTCTTTTGTCATTTGTCTCCCACATTCTACTAAGACAACATAGTTCTCTAGTTTGGTTACCTGTGTCCTACTTCCCTTGGAAATCCACAATGGTCAGACAATGTAATCATGTTCTTTATGCTAGTGGAAGCCAAAAAGTATAGGGGATTTCACGAGCTAGTCTAGGGGCTGAAGCCCTAACTTAGGCGTATCTTGAACAAACACCTCGAATAGTTTGTGAGGAGTTAAGGGAGTTGGAGGCAATGGTGGTAGTTGACTACGCCTACAATTCAGACTCAAAGGTCATAACAAACATTTTGGATTGGATTTCTGACATGAGCCACATCTAGGGAAGACAAAACTTTACCTTCTCATCATTGAGCTATATTAGAAGATTAATCTGCTATTAGGGAAAGTTATTATGGACCGAAATGAAGTTAAAGAGGAGATATTACTTATATTAGACAAAGTGGTGTTGAACCAGAAGGAGATGCGACCCTGTCTCAAGCACATAGAAGAGAAGTTGCCTCAAGCCCCTAATCCAAGTGGCTATAACAAGGAATGCCTCAACCCAATTGAGGTGGATGCCTTGTGTTATCCTTTGTTTATATCAATTTTTTTATTCATCTCAGTTGGTCCTTTTGTTTAGCTAGGAATAGATGTTTTAGACATAAAATTCTTCTTATCAAGTTTTCTCTAGACTTGCCTAGGTCTAGGTTATTTTCTATTTTATATTGAAAGCAATTATCTCTATTTATGGCTCATGGATTTAAAACTATGATATTTTCAAAAACATATTCCCCATTATTTTGTTAATGGTATAAATTTTCCGAATAAAAAATCTGATAGATAAATCTTGAACTCTCTATATTTTCCTAATATAATAAAAAATTAACTTAAAAAATAAACACAACACATTTTTTTTTCAAAAACTTAACTAATCATTTTAGTGAAACGAATTAAAACCCTAACCTCACTGACTATAATATGAAGGAACTAATTAATTTATATACTTGACCATCCATTTTGGAAACATGCATCTGATTTAAATATTACCCATCCAAAGATTAAAATGAATATTACTTACTTTTCCAACAATACTATTTTGTAAGTCCTACGTTTCTCTTACATGCTTTTGTCTACATATATTAGATATTATTTAAATCGTTCCCATATGTCAATATAGGCTTTTGAATTCTCAAGATATATTTTTAGCTATCGAATTTTAACTATAAATTAACGAAAACCTAACTAAATGGCTTTCCACACTTCTATTCGTAGTTATGCAATATATTAATAAATTCTACCTTCCTTCCACTGTCAAAAAAATTGCACACGGTTATTCTTAGATATGGAATATATTAATAAAAAATTTATTCTTAGTTATGGAATATATTAATAAAAATTCTAGCTCCTTTCCACTGCCAAAAAAAAAACAAAAAAAAAAATTTCACACTTATTCCTCAACCATGAGCCTCTGTTGTTTCTTTTCTAAGAAGTTTTACTCCACAGGTTTCTCCTTCGGGCTGTAGTTGTTCAAATATCTGCCAACTTAGTCAACGAAAATTCATGAAACAAATTTGACCGAATGATTATTGCAAGGACTTGCGGGATTGGAGGGGTCAAAGGCCTACTGTTGACTTTGCTACTCACCCGTCAGCACAGTTTGTGAAAGATGGACTTCTAATAGTGAGTGTAGACCAGTTACCAGTGTAACAGTTTAAAAACAGTCCAGTAGTTTCAGTTTCTCAGCTGCTAGAATTTTCTACTCCTCATCTTTGTTGGTTAAGATTTTTGTGTAATGAAATCTTAGAATATTTTGAAAATTTAACGTATACCAGTGAACATAATTTTGGAATATTTTTTTTGAGCAAAAAATATTGAAAACCCTTATTGGAAGAAGACATATCAATTTTTTTCTTTCTTTCTTAGTTGAAAGACTGGAACCCTAAGAGGAAAGAAATGGTTAAGATGACGAATAGAAAGTTCAATGTGGAGAAATTCACCGACAAGAACAACTTTACTCTATGGAAACTGAAAGTTAGGAATTCGCTAGTGCAACAAGGGTTGCACAAAGCATTGGATGGGGTGAATAAGAAACCTGCTAGCGTAATATATTCAGATTGGGAGGACTTGGATGCTCGAGCTCTTAGTACTATCAAGTTATGCCTAGCATATGAAGTTTTCTTCAACATTGTTGAAAAGAGTACAACTACATGTTTATGGGAAAAATTGGAAAAACTATATATGACAAAATCATTAACCAATAGAATTTATTTTTACAGACAATTGTACAGTCTACGAATGGAGGGTACAAAAGTTGCAGAACATTTAAAAATTTTTACTACTCTTATATGCCAATTATTAAATATGGAAGTTAAAATTCAAGAAGAAGACAAAGCTATAACCTTGTTGTGTTCTCTGCCCGAGTCATGGGACCACTTCATAACTTCAATCAGTTTGAGCATTACTGATTCTTTGAAATTTGAATCAGTTGTGGGAGCTCTCTTGTGGGAGGAAATTTAGTACTGAAACAACTGCATCAGAAACCATGATAGCCAAAGGAAAGTCAAAGGAAAGAGGAGAAAAAACAAGGGGATTTTCTAGATTAAAATCGAAGGGAAAGAAGTGTAAGGCGAAATGTTGACACTGCAATAAAATTGGACACCTCAAGAAACACTGTTGGAAATGGAAAGATTCTGATAACCTAAAGAAAGAAGCAAATCAAGTCGATTAAAGTATGATAGATGATGTTTCATTTATTGAAGAATTATGTATGATAGATGAAACTTTACCTGTATGTAATGTCTCTCAAGATTTTGAAAATTGGTTGTTAGACTCTGGTGCTTCTCATCGCATGTGTCCACACAGAAATTCGTTTACTTCATATGAAGTTGTAAATGGTAGTTCTGTGTTTATGGGTAATAATGTATCATGTTAAACTGTTGAGATGGAAAATATCAGGATTAAAATGTATGATAACACAGTTAGAACATTAAGTAGTGTTATACATGTACCTGAATTGAAGAAAAATTTGATTTCTTGGGGAGTGTTGGATTCAAATGGTTATAAGTTTACAGGTTAGAACGGTTGGGTTCTGTTATATTCTTTCCACGACTAACCTACGTAGTGAATCGGGGGGTTAGAGGGGCGGGCATGCCCCCCCTTCATTGCGCAGCAGGGAGGTCATAGGGGGTTTGAGGGGGGCGAGTAGCCCCCCTCTACGGGGTCTGGGGCAGCGCCCCGGGAAATTTTTTTTGGGACCCTATATTAGGTTGGGTGAACCTACCTATGGTTTTCGGTCCATGGTTTTGGACACGATCGTTTTCGGTCCATGGTATTGGATGCTTCGGCATATATTAATATGTATTGTAACATTGAAAGGAACATAATGAAAAATCAAGCTAGTAGTTCCAGTTTTGGGATCTAGTGGGAAATCTCTGTGTATATGTGTTTTATGTGTTATGCTCTCACATTTTTATTTTTCCTGTGATTTAGAATTCGTATGCAGGTAATTTCTATACGAGATTAAAACCTACATTTGGTATTGGAGCTGTTTTGGCTTCAAGGGGACGCCTTTGTTGCTAAGGGTTTTTACTTGGGCCTGTGGTAGACCCTGTTCAGTGGGAGATCTACGAGATCAATTCTGGTGGTGAAAGAAGATGGCAAGCAGCGAAAAGATAGAGATTGAGAAGTTCAATGGTCAGAGTTTTGAGTTGTGGAAACTCAAGATGGAGGATCTGTTGGTGGATAACGATCAGTGGATCACAGTAGATCCGGGTACTAAACCAACGGGAGTGACC